>JABEVN020004649.1:0-11725 GCA_013146195.2 Codonopsis lanceolata | reverse complement strand
AATTCCTAACTTAACTTAAACTTAAACTAACGTAACATAACTCTTAACTTAAATTTAACTGTAACATAACAATAACTTAACTTAACTAATCCTAACTTAACTTTAACTTTAACATAACTTAACTTAACTTTGATTAAATCCTAAAACTTAAGTTAACTCTTAGCTTAACGTAGCTACTACATTTTGTTTTTATTAAATTAAATTAGCAAAATAAAAACTATAAATTGATAGTATAAATTTAGAAAATATTCAATAAAACTGCTTTATCTTACTTTTACTTTTTTGGAACATGTAATTAATTTCACTCTCCCTCCACAATTTTGAATATTTTTTTAATTTTTACTTAAAAATAATTGTGGTAGTTAATCTTTGATATTTAAAATAAATTGATTTGGTAATTTAATAATATTATATTATAAAATATAATAATATTTAATTAGTTTTATACCTCATGTAGCGGCTCACATTTGTTTTTATTAAATTAAAGTCAAGCAAAATAAAAACTATAAATTGAAAGTATAAATTTAGAAAATAATCAAATAAAATTGTTTTATCTATTTAATAAAATAAATTCAAGTAAAACAAATATAATCAAATACAATTTTTTGGAACATGTAATTCACTCTCACTCTCCCTTCTCTCTCCCGCCTCACAATTTTGAATATATTTTTTTAATTTTTACTTAAAAATATTTGTGGTTGTTAATCTTTTGATATTTAAAATAAATTGGATTTGGTAAATTTAATAATATTATATTATAAAATATAATAATATTAAACTAATTTTACCCGTGCGTAAGCGGCAGCTCACATTTGTTTTTATTAAATCTAAATTCAAGCAAAATAAAAACTATAAATTGAAAGTATAAATTTTTGATATATTCAAATAAAATTGTTTTATCTATTTAATAAAATAAATTTAAGTAAAACAAATATATTCAAATACATTTTTTTTGGAACATGTAATTAATTTCACTCCCCACTCTTCTCTCCCGCCTTACAATTTTCCTCAAAATTCCTCTAACTTTATATAGGTTTTCCAAAATTTCACACTCCCCGCTCACAATTTTCACCCAAATTCCTCCGCTCTTCTCTCCCGCCTCACAATTTTTCCCAAATTCCCTCTAACTTTATATAGTTTTCCCAAATTTTCACACACTCTCTATTTCTAATTAAACTCACGGCACTCTCTCTCATCCCTGTTGGTGAATCCCTTATCTTCTTTCCCAAATTTTCACACACACTCTCGGCTCCCTCTTGCTCCTCCACCTTTGCCGCCTCGTCTCCGTCTCTCGCCTCGTCTTTTTCTTCCAAAATCGATCCCAAGCTCTATCTCCCATCCGACCATCCTCGTCTGCATCCCGGATCGGCGGAGTTCCTGATTTCTTTCCTCCGGCCGATTTTGCCACCGCCGATTTCTACTCCTCCGAGCGTCAATGTATCACACACACCGCCACACACTTCAAGATTGCCCTCGGGCTTCACATAGTCACATGTATTGCTCTCCTACCCCTCTTGAATTAATTGAAGCATATAATTGAGATTTCATTGCTATGTTTGGACCTATTTGCAAAGAAATGTAGTGGAAGAGCCAATTTCGAAGTTTTTACTAAAACTTTGAATGTTTTGGGGAAACAGCTTTTGTTTCTCGCATCAAAAATTCCATATTCTCAAGAGGTTTTATCTTGCTCAGGTCATTTCACTTCCATGTCTTCACACTTATTGTTGTAAACCCCGTTGTATGTTGTGGTTTCACTTGGAAAAAATGGAAGTCCTTTATATGTCTAGAGTCTTATTGCCATGTGTTAATAAGCTATACTTGTGTGCAAGTATAAGTGTGTTAGATTGTCTACTCTATTTATTGGGTTTCCGTTTTAGTGAAGTGTCTTTACGACCATTGTTTATGCTTAAGAAACAAGCTATGTGAATTTTGTAAATTTCTTGTGAGTCGAAAAATTGTGTTTCTCTCAAACTTTACTTGACACTTGATTTTTTATCGAAAAAAGTGGGGCTGCAAATATATTTATCAAGGTATTCGACTCTCTTCTGCCTAATTTTTTTTCTAATTTACAACTCATGTATATGCGTATTCATCAGTGGGATGATTAGATTCGACTTGGAATAGTTATGATAGATTGGCTATTTTTGTTGTTTCGGTGCAATTTGTTGGTCCCGTCAACTCTTCTTTAGATTTACGAATGCATTGGGGTTGCTTGGCTGCATTGGAATTGTTGTATAGACTAGGGAAAGATTTTTTGCGCAGTCTCAAGAATTTGTGGTGCTCTGTTCTTCCCTAGTTTAATTGACCTCAGAGTACTAAAGTGAATGCACATGAAGCGTTGCGATCCGCTTTGGATTTTCATTGATGATAGAATTCTTCTCCTACTTCACAATTTGATGTTAAGTTTCTCGTTAACTACTCTGTTTTTTGTCTCTAATAAACAAAATATAATTCCTTTTTTGTTGAGTTTCTCTTGAAGTAGCAAGTCATATTAGCACGTTTACTTCTCATGGATTCTTCTCAAGGAAAATCAACCAACTATATTAAGAGAAACCATATTTCAAAGATCACTACTCATGACACCATAGAGAAAGAAGAGAAGCTTGAGGTGAAAGACGAGCATAATTTGTTTGAGTATTATTTCATTTTTGGGAAGCTAGTTAGGTCTTTGTTATTAGTACACGCATAATTGAACATTTTTGTGATCTTTGTTGGAAATTGGAATGATGTGACAATGGAGAGAAGATAGTAGAGTGGCTGGAAAATAAGCTGTAGTTTTAGTACATGTTTTGACAACATAGTTAGATTTATTTGTTTCTCTGACAAGTCGCACATTTTCTATCTTTTAGTTTGTTCAAGAACCCAATTTCGTTATTTTGTAAATCTTCTTGTACCATAAATGTACATTTTTCTGTCTTACAAATCATTGTACTACTTAATAAATCATGTTTCTCTTTTGCTTGCAGAACCCGGACAAGGCAATTGACAACAAAGCATTACATGATAACTTTTCAAGCTTTGGCAATATCCTCTCTTGCAAGATAGCTACGATCCGTCCGTCAAAAGGCTACGATTTCGTGCGGTTTGAAAATGAAGAGGTCGCTCAAAGTGCTATTGATAAGTTAAATGGCATGTGCCGATAAACAAGTTTATGTTGGCCATTTTCTTCATTTTCTTCGCAAGGTCATGAGCAAGATAAAGATGATTTTAATGTGTTCAAGATAAAGTTTTTCTTGATCCTCGTGTCGTATGATTTTTTTTAATTTTATTTTTAGGTTTTTTATTAGATATGGTTTACATGGATTGGTACAAGTTTAAATTTCCAAGTTAACTCTAGAAACATGTTTTTGGTATTAATTGTTATATATGGTTTACATGGATTGTTGTAATAAAATTTACAGTTTGATTTTTTTAAATTGGTTTTATATTATTGTTTATTTTGTATGTTCAGTTTAGTATTAATTGTTATATTATAAGGTACAAAAATTTATCATAATAGCATTTTTGGGTATTTTTTTAATTTGTAAAAAGCCTTTAGCGACGGAATTTTCCGTCGCTGAAATTCAAATTTAATTAATTTTTAAACGCCTTCAGCGACGGAATTTTCTGTCGTTGAAATTCACATTTAATTAATTTTTAAACACCTTTAGCGACGGAATTTTCCGTCACTGAAATTTAAATTTAAGTAATTTTTAAATGTCTTTAGCGACGAAAAATTCCGTCGCTGAAATTCAATTTTAATTAATTTTTAAACTCTTTTTAGCGACGAATTTTAAAATTTTCCGAAATTCAATTTTAATTAATTAAAAATCCTTTAGCGACGGAATTTTTCCGTCTGAATTCAATTTTAATTAATATAAAAAAGCCTTTAGCGACGGAATTTTCCGTCGCTGAAATTCAATTTTAATTAATTTTAAAAAGCCTTTAGCGACGGAAAATTCCGTCGCTGAAAATCAACCTTTAGCGACGGAAATTTCCGTCGCTAAAGGCTGCCTTTAGCGACGGAAATCGGTCCGTCGGACATCAGCGATGAAAGATTAGCGACGAAAAAATTTCGTCGCTGAGCGACGGAATTTTGCCTTTAGCGACGGAAAATTCCGTCACTAAAGGTCATTTTTCTAGTAGTGTTAGGAAATTAAATGTTAGTTCTCCTTCTCCTTCGACTATTGATTAGTTATATTTCATTGAACAATTTTATATGGTTAATCGTATGGTTTGAATGATTATAAATTTTTCGTTTATTCATTTAAAAATATTATTTTCAAGAGGAACTATGGAAGTAGATAATCCATGAAATAGCAAAAGAGTAAGGGAGACTTTCAAGGTTTTGGAATTTTACCATCTTTCATTGAGATTGTTCAAGGTCGCGAATGTGGTTTAGGCCCCTTACGGTACAACTTAGGTTTTATGGGGGAGAAATTAGTTAGTATATGATTAATATGTGAAATTGACTTGCAACTTTGTTATGTTTTAATATGACTTAATTTTCAATTTGATCACTCTACTATCGCGAAAACTTCGCTAAACTCACCCTACTACGTTTTTCCATAGTTTGGTAACTCTATTTACAAAAAGTATCAATAAGATGTTTGAAGTGGACGTCGTTAACGAAAGTCGTTGAAAAGACTAAAATGCCCATAAATTTGACTTAAAAGCATAAAGTCAAAAATTGAAATTTCTAGGGTTTATTTTTTAAATTAAAAGGACTCTGACTTAGGGCTCGTTTGTTGTGGCTGATGACTTATGACTTATGGCTGATAGCTTATGACTTATGACTGATAGCTTAAGCTGGTAGCTGAATGACTTTTGGCTGATTGCATGATAGTGTAGACACCCCAATTTCGTACCCCTGGTATGTAACTGACATAAAATATCAAGAACTGTTAAAACTTAACAAATGTCAAGTTGCAGAAGTCAAAAATGCGAAAGGAAAAGCAGGATGCGCGAAACAGTGAACTGCAAGGGGGGAAAGTGTCAAATTTTGAAAGTTCAAAAGGGCTTTGGTGCCGCCAGAAGAAGCTTGGTGCCGCACCAAGCATGGCTTGGCCGCACCAAGCATGCTTCCTGTTCACTCTCTCACATCAATTCAGTACAAGCTTTAAAGCGTAAGGTATAAGCGGCCAATGCACGGGAAAGAAATTCACAAATTTCGACCGCGTCCCTCTTTACTGCTATAAATAGAAGGCCCGGCTTCTCATTTGCGATACACATTTCATCCGCAATTTTTTTTATCGCAGCGAAGCTCTGCTTCGTTCTTTAGTTAAAATTAGTACGAGAGGTGCGAGATAGGTGAGTGGAAGCCCCTAAAATCTCCAAACCCCATCCAAACTCTGCCAAATCAAAAACCCATAGGTTATAAGTGATCCCTAGCCTAGTTGTTAGGTATCCACCTCAAAACCCCAAATCAAAAATCCCAAAATAAGCGGCATTACTGCCCGAGTAACGAGCTAAAAAGTCAAAACTTAAGTTTAGGTTCCACCCAACTAAAAAGGCCAAAACCAACCCAAATAAAGCTGTCACTCTGCCAGAGTTGACAAGCCCACGCCTCAAAACATCAATCAAATCAAGCAGCAATCCAGTTCAAATCCAGTTCAATTCAATTCAAATAAAAAAAAAGACTCCCTCTCCCGAGGAGGACAGAGAGAGCACACCACCGTTCTAAAAGGTAATACCTTTAAGAGCGTATTTTTATTTCATTTGTATTTTTTCCTTTTATTTATTTTCAAAAATTTGTATTTTAAATCCAGCACAATGTAGCCAATATAAGCCGTTGTGCTGCCCGGATTAGATTAGAAAATATTATGTAAAAGAGCCGTTATAACGGCCAAATATTCTTAAATGTGTTTGTAATTATTGGAAAGAGACGGCTGCGAGTCCGTAAATAATGTAGTCACGAATGTATCTGTTTAATTTTCCCTTGTCAAAATAAGACTTTATTTATTTGCTAGATTAATATAACAATGAGCATACTTCAGCCAAAAACGCTTTGAGATCGAAAGGGCGAGTTGGGTGCCTAGCACCTTCCCAACTCGTAACTTAGCCCCCGAACCCGTTTTCTAAAATCTCTGGTTTTCTTTTCTGGTTTTCCTTTATTTTTGCCTTAAAATAAAGGTGGCGACTCTAAAAGCTTTCGAGATCGGTGGGGCCTCGCAACATTCCCTCTTTGCACTTTCTGTTTCCCTAAAAAAAGGAGATACTGAATGGAGGGTGATGTATTCCCATATCTGGTATCCCCTAAACAAGGGATAACTTGATGCGGGAAACCCATAGCAACCATAGCGATCTGATTGGGCCATAAGGCCATTTTAATAAATCCATAAGTGGGGACGTCGCAATATCTTTTCTTGCACTTCTCTATTTTCCCCTGAAAGATAAAAGGGGAAAATGAGAATGGAAAGGTAATGCATTCCCATATCCTGTTATCCCCGAAATAAGGGATAATCGACATGAGGAAACCTTTAGTTCCCATTTTGGATACAAAATCCACTCGAGGCAACGAGACACATTCCAACGTGCTAACATAGGCGGCACTCTCTCTCGCACTTTGGATTTCGTCTTCCCCTAAACAAGGGAGGGTGGAGCGAGAGCGTGGTGTCGCGTCAGACGCACGCGCACCCTATCCAGAAGTGCGCGGCGCGAGTCGCAGGGAACCTAACAGTGGCGACTCTGCTGGGGAGTTGTTTTATTTTAATAAATGGAGGGCTAGACTCATAAAATAAAACCTTTTTTTGGCTTTTCTTTGTTTCTGGCTGTAGTATGCTCGTTATATTAATTTACGCATTTCAATAAAGTGTTCCCATTACGGTAGTGGCTATATTTGTGGATATGATCCTCCATCTCGGCGATAGCCTGTTCGTTCAGATATCTGAGACATGTTCGAGAGTATAAAAAAAATCAAAAAAATATATATATATATATATATAAGACGGTCTAAGTATATTGGCTGGAAACTCCATTGATACCCTTAAAGCATTCTGAATAGGGTGTGGTATCGACGGAGCATACAACGCCGCGTACTTGGCCGATCAAAAGCCTTCAAACACTATTATATATATATATGATGTATATATAATGTTTCTTTTTATCTCAAGACAAACAAAAGAGTCGGGGCTTTACTTCTCTATTTTCTTTCATTTATTTCTTTCAATTCATTTTTCTTTTTCACTTTATTCTGTACATTTGTACATATTTACATTCATTATGTCATTTTATTTTGGGGACATAGGACCAAAATTTGTAATTAATAGGGATAGATAGCTTCCCCGCTTTTCTTTCTATTTCTTAAAATGGTGTGCTTGCTCGCTTGCACTCAAACTAAAAAAGCCGAGAAAATCCACATATAACAGCAAGACAGGCCATATATGCTTTATTTTTCTTTTTCTATATCTGGAAAATAAATAAAGATTTTACTGCTTTCTAGATACCGCACACACGTGCACGCATGTAAATATATTCGGCTGTTACCCTACACCATGGCCTACCCCTGCATAAGCCAACGTTAAAATGCATATAGTTTTTCAGGACACTTCACAGACTGACCGGTTTTTGCATCTTTGAATTGTGGGTCAGCCCCTGTCAAAAATCAAATAAAAAAAATCATCAACAAAAAATAATAATAATATATATATAAATATATATGTTAAAAAAATGCGCAAGTTCAAAAAAAATATACATAATAAGTGCGCACAAAAAAATAGACGATGAACAATAAACAGGGGCTGATATATAATTCTCAGATGCTCGACCTAGACCATTTCGGATGGTGGATCTGGAAAGATTATAGGCCCTTCGCTTTGAGACCGATCCGGTCTTGGGGAGTCGAGGTGGAATCGTTGGTCCTATACTGGAGAAAGAATCCACTATTCAGGAAAGTCTGAGGCTGTCAAAATAAAGCAAGTGCTTATCAGGTCAATTGTAGGGAACATGAAAATAATAATAATAAAATACTAATAAAAAGGCACGCTGTACTTCAAGCCCAGATAGCCTCCATCCTTCGATACCTACCAAAATCCCATTTTCCTCGAAACTCGAATTTGGAAAGCGAGCGATCTTGAGTCGGTTATTATCACAAACCCGAAATCAGATCAGAAGGTATCGGTTTCAGATCAGACAAGGGCAGAATCAGTTCAGCGGACACAAATCCGAGCAGTATGGCAGGAAAGAACAAACAAGCTGTAACAGGAGACAGTAGCAACCGGAACGGCTGGGAACTAGAAAAGGAAACTCCTGCGTATGCACCTCCTCCTGGGCTTGAGGCTTGGTTAAGAAAGGAACTGGACGCCCATGCAAAGAAAATAATGGATCAGGTGGTAAGTAACCTTTTGGCTATCTTTTCAGAAACTCTCCCCATTTTCTCGCAAAAAGCCAAACTTCCAGGGTATACTCCTAATACTTCCCACTCTCCTGAAATAAACTCCTCTGATACCACCGAAAATATCATTTTCCAAGCTTCCAAAAAACCATCAAGTGCCAGCTACCAACTCAGTGATGACCTCCTTGATCAAGGAAACATGATTTCCAATACCCATGACTCTAGCCCAAACTCTCCAGAAATCAACCTTGATCCTCCCCACCTGAATGCCTATTACCACAACCCAGAAAATCATCCCCCTTTCGATCCATCAGATGCCTATTTCCACATGATCCCAGGGAACTTAAAAAGTATCATTTGTATACCAGAAAAGGAATCCCTGCTGGGCCCAGGTCCAGACAAGCCAATCCCACTCCAACTATACCCAAAAAAGAAAACCCGACCCAGCCGTATAGCAAAGCCAAGAAATAGAAAAGAAAGACATTACGATAACTTGCCTGCCTCACAATCCGAAATACTCCAAACACTGTGTGCCCATGGAATACTGAAACCCATGGATAATTACCGTCCACCCAAGCCATTGCCCAAGACTTGGAACCATGCCCAGTTTTGCGAATATCATAAATGCAGCGGTCATCTTACCGATCGATGCTATACACTCAGAAACGCCATCCAGGACCTCATTGACAACAAAGAAATTACATTGGCGGGCACGAAAATCTTTGAAACAAGTCAAGCCCAGGAGGTTTAAGGGAGGCAAGTTAGCCTATTTAAGTATGAATAAAAGGTGCTGTAAAATACGTTGATCAATAAAGGAGTTTCCCCAATGAGTGTTCGGAGGAGACATCTCTCTGGGTATGATAGACAGGGACACTGAGTATGAAAGGCTCTCTGCTAAGTTCGAGTCTATTTCTAATAAGCCTCTGCAGAACTAGTATGCTACGACCGGCCCACTTTTGACGCCCGCAGATCTGGTGGACTACTTTGGATATATCCCCCCTATTCCTTTCCATAGCCTTACGGATTTGGTCATTTACCAATCCGCTCCCTAAAATTGAGTACCCCTATTCCTTTCCCTAGCCTTACGGATTTGGTCATCTACCCATCCGCTCCCCACAATTGAGGATTTCAAACCCCAGGTCCTCAACAATGTAACAACCCCTGTACAATGTGCTTTTAATAATAATATGGATGTCTTTGCTTATTTCTTAGTTGCACCTGCATTAAAAGACACATTAAATAATTATGATAATGAGTCATTTAAAAGGACCCAAAAGATAAAATTGTCTGCTTGAGCTTGCAAAGTCAGTCGAGTACCAGAAACAGAACCATTCATCAGCAGATGCTGAAGACTGATCCACCATCAATCTGGGGGCTGGACAATGGAATCAAGAAAAGTCAGAATCAACAACCAAGGATAACACTCATGGACCTCCTCAAAAAGTTCGTGGACATACTTACCTGGTCCTACAAAGAGGTGTCAAGGGTAGGCCCAGCCATAACCAAACACCGGACCCTCACATGTCCGAATGCTCAGCCAATCAGACAAAAGCTCCGCCGAGTCAAGCCGGAATGGTCACTACAAGTCAAAAGAGAAAGCATGAAACAGCCAAACGTCAACTTCATTCGGGTAAAAAAAAAAAAAAGAAATAAAAAAAATATACCCGATCTGGCTGTCCAATATAGTGATCATTTCCAACCCCAATAGTCTTTTTTCATCAACGACATGCTGAGTTATAGTCAAAACAAAGGCAGCAGGAAACCAAGAAAAGACCTCATTCACCACCCCTTTGGGGTAACCTACTGCTATCATATCATGCCGTCTGAGCTAAAAGATGCCGGGGCTACTTATCAAAGGCTGCTACCCTTCTCTTCCACGATGTGTCGTATATTGTCAAAAGAATCCGGTCAGGAGATGTCATACTCCCCACAAGTCAAGAAAGAAGACCTTGGTCAGCCTCCAATCTCAACAAGTTCAAAAGGTATGGTGCTCGATCTACTCTATCCGGCAAGTGCTTCCCTCTCCAGCCCGCTAGGCTGAAAACCCGAAAGGGCGGTCTAGGCAAAAGTTAGGACAAAAATAAAAAAATATATATATAAAAAAAAAAGCTCGCTAGGTTGAAAACCCGAAAGGGCGGCCTAGGCAAAAGTTAGAGCATAAAAAAAATGAAAAATAAAAATAAAAAGGAGAGGGAAGGCATTATTTGAAGCCATCAGCGTACTACCTCCAGTCTTCAGCACGTCAGAGACTCGACTGACAAAAGAGAAAAACCACGACATAAGCTCACAATAAAATACTAAAATATAAATTTACGGGTCCTAAGGTGCAACTTAGGAATAATTGCAAAAGAAATTTAGATTATGCATTAATGGCATGTACATATCTATTATTGCCTGTACCCCCTTTTGTTTTCCCAGAAACAATCCTTTTCTTCGCGACCATAGCCCCCAAGCGGTCCATCGATTACTGCTTGGCGTCCACGAAACTGGGCCCATATACTCCTTCGCTGCGAGGCGAAGAAGAAACCCTAGACTCATCAAGCATGAGAGCCCCCGTAGTGTCCTCATCCTCATCATCAATGTCCCCCCGTTATCCCGGATAGAGGTGCCGGTACCATGATATTCGGCTCGACCATCGTCTCACTTCGCGTCGATCGAAAAAAACTCCACAAAACCTCTGAAGCTACGGACACGGACTCAACAATGCACCGAAAGAATAAGAGATTCGGCCATCTTTCCGTTCCAATATCACCCAAAAAGCCCGCTCTTATCCAAAGGTGTATTCTCAAAAAAAAAAAAACCCTTTCTTCAAAGTACAGCGTGCCATTACATTTTAGATGTTTGGCGTAGTTTTACTTTCTGTGTGAATTTATTTTTTTTTGCATGAGTAACATATTGCATCATATACATTATATTGCATTATATCATAATATTTGTACAAGTTTCTTTTACAAAAACAAAACAAAAAAAATACAAAAAAGAAAAAAAGAGAGACTAATGTTCAGGAAATCAAAGCTAATGTGCTCGGGATGATGACTTACGGGAAGAGCACCACCCCTCACTCGGGACCAGCTACAACTCCTCGACCTACGCCGTGGCAGCGACCCGACGTCATCATCATCATCATCATCATCACAATCATCTCGGCATGCTGGCGCCCGCAGCGAGAACTGCTCCCCTGAAAACTCATCGGTCGAAACACGGTATAATTTCGTCTTTGAAGAAGCGCAGCGATTTTTATAAGTAGACACGTTCACTGAAAAAAAAAAAAAAAGAAAAATGTCGGTCTCAAAAAAAAATGTATGCGCGTAAATAAAAATAAAGGAGAGAGACAATAAAGGTGGATGTGATACTAGAGAACGAACTGCTCAGGAACCCGCGGCCGCTCCTCACGGGATCTCGACATCAGGAAGA
>JABEVN020004648.1:0-11743 GCA_013146195.2 Codonopsis lanceolata | reverse complement strand
TCAATTTAATCGGGATACCCAAATTGGTGATCAAAGGTGTTGAAGGTGGACTAGGATTGGTAGTGAGTAGGTTAAACATTGACTATACCATTACCAAATGGTTGGACATAGATGGAAAGAATTTTCAAAACATGGTATTGTGTGCTCTTGTGTGTTCTTACCCGTGATAGGGAAATGCGCAGTATGATTTGCATAGTTTGAAATGCCAATTTGGTTATCTTTGATTTGTTTGTAAACGCTCCATAAGCAATTATTAATTCTTGTAACTTAGAATCTTTTGTGCTTGAATTTCATGATGTGCCGAAACAAATAGTTTCGGTAGTTAAATGTGTTCTTATGTTGAAGTTTGGGATTTTGCCTACATGTTTGGTCTAGTGTTGTTCGTATGTGTTCGTATTCAAGCATGAGTCATATTGATGAGTGTCTATTGAGAGTTGTAGACTTTTGAATCCGGATTATATTAGTTCGACCGTGTATATTGTGGTGGTAGACTCGGAGATCGAGTCTAGGTAGATGGTTTTGAACTTCGATGTGTTGTGGGTTTGTATCATGAGTTAGAATTCGGGCCAATTCTTTTTAAGGTGGAGAGGGTGTGGCCCTCGCCGTTATCTCGGTTTGCGTGCTATACTTGCACTTCTTCCTTTGTCGACGGTATGTTTGGGTTCGAGAGGTCTAGATATGTTAGAGACCATTTTAAGACAAAACATTATTAAGAGACTTCATATAGTTGTTGACTTGCTAAAGTCACAAGTCGTGACTTCGACGATAGTCGAAATGCACGATTGAGGGTTTACTTGCGTTTTGAGTTCGTGACCTCGGTTTGGGTCCTAGACCTCTTTAAGATAGTTTGTTAACATATTTAGATGCATTAGACTTCAAGTTGGAGGTGTTCCTTAAGTCAATCGATGATTTGGAAGTTTTGGAGATAGCGTTAGTCTCATCATGCCTTGAATCGAGGGAATGTGGCATCGTCTCTTTGGGATTCTTATTTCCTAGTTGTTATTCAACTTCCTAGAAGTATTTAAGCTTCTTCATTAGCCCTTAGACTTGCCTTAAAAGTCTCCTTTCATTGCTCGTTTGATTTCGAGTTCGTTCGTCGTCCAGGTTGCACGTTGTTGCACCCTGGTTTCGCTCGAGTTGTTTCGGGAGTTCTTGGTGTGTTTTAGACTTGTTTTGAGTTGGGTTAGACCTTAGAATGGTTGCCCATAAGTTTGGGATCATTTAGGACAAGTTTAGATCAAATTTTGGAGGTTCGAGGCCGAGGCGCCGCATGGAACCTGAGGCGCCGCGCCAATCTTGAAGCATCCTTTGTGCGGGGAGCAAGTGAGGCGGCGCATGGAGGTGAGCGCCGCCTCACTTCGAATCTTTGTTTGGGATTTTTTTCGGAATTGGACTTGTACACTAAAACCCCTATCTAAACCTATAAAGCCTCCTAACCCCAACCTTCCTACTTAAGTCCTAACATCCCTAATTAGTTTTTAATGATGAGTTAAGAGTTCATTAGTGACCAATTAAGCCACAAATCAGATTAGAAAAGGGACCACAAGTGATTGACACTTGTCCCACTCAAAATCTAGACCTATATCAACCACATTTCGATTTTGACCTCATTCTCACCCTCCCTCTTCCAAAACGAATTTTCATCCTCTCTCTAGTTCTCCATGGTTGCTTGAGGTCTTCATCTTCATCCTTCATCATCCATTCATCATTTGCCCAAGGGTCCTTCATTAAAGTTGTAGAGCTCGACGAGAGGATCGTTTTTCAACCGATTGATTTCTTCCTTTGCTTTCTTTGGTGTAGAACAAGTAAGTTACCTTCTTTTATTTTGGTTCATTGGCCCTAAGGAAAACAACTTGTATGCTATTTGTGGGCAATGAACACTTGTATGCTATGTTTGCCCAATTTTGGGGATTTTGGAAGTATGAATATGTTAGGAGCATTGTAGATGACTTCTATGGTTGTTGATGTGAATGATTACCCTTCATATTGTGTTTCTAGGATTGGGAGCATGCTAGATATCATGTTTACATTATATTTGGGTTTATTATGAAAGTATGCCTTTGATTGGGGCTTTGGATTTGTGAACCACTATATATATTATGGTTAAATGAAATTAATGATTTGCGAAATGGGTTTTGATCTTTGGGTTTTATTTGTGGATTTTAGACTTGAGAGTCAATTCCAAAACATTATTGTTGTTAGTTGAAGTAGGATTAATGTTGAGATGGATGGAAGGTTTAAGAACGAAACTTAGTATTTGGACTCATCGAGTCATAATAGGTTCAATATCGTGTTAACGAATGGGTTGAAGTCCTCGTCATTTGGGTTTCGTTGACTATGTCTATGATGAACCCATGGATTTTAAGCTTGAAATAAGCCGGATTATTTTGGTTAAATTCTATAAACTTGAATGATGTGCTAATTTTGGGTTGTATGAAATGTATTATTAATGTGACATTTGGAGTCATTTTGGGTCCAATAAAGTTAGTGAGCCTTATGTTGAAATCCTTCGATGTTCGGGTTTGGTTGGTTTTGATTGTGAGTACCGAGCATCTCGGTCCGTGTCCGTTTGTGACACCCATGTTATAGAGACCTATTGGGAATTTATTTAGAGCGTGCTTGCTTGAGCCTTTGTGTATTAGAGACCAACCTTTGGTCTCGAGTACCATTATTATTGATTATTGGATGAGTCCACTATAAGGAATTTAGTCGCGAGGATACGATAATACTTGCGGGGTTGGACTACAAAGTAGTCTTGTCATGAGAGGGGTCTTGAGGATGTCGACTATAAATGACGAGCGGGACTTTGGCTAAGTCCGGTGTGCCTCTAAGTGAAGCTAAATGCTAAGCCTTGATTTGTGGTGATTCTTAGACTAAGTAGTATTCTTTGATTTAATCTTGAGTAGAGGATTTTAGTAGACCTCATATTGTGAATTGTTGAGCTTATATGCTATTCTTGAGTTGGTGATGACTTGAGGAGTATGAGTACCTCATTATGTGGTTCTTTGACAAAACTTATATGTTGGTTGAATTGTTAAGTATGTGCAAATATGTGCATTGTTGAAATTGGTGTGTGGAGCTTTATGTCCTACTAGATTTGGTATGCCGCTATGATCGGTCTTGGTTCTTGTTGAGCATGAGAGTAATTATCTACTTGTGCATTTCATAAAAGCCAGGCATTATTTGGATTATTTGGTTTGTTTATCAAGTCGGGTGGGACGATGCATCGCTTCACGAATTATGGGATTCGTGCTCGCTATGGATCGCCGCACTTGGAATCTCACACACACCTCCATTGTTGGCCGCAATGGGGAAGTAGCCCCTTTGCCGTATTAGTTAAGTGCCGCATTGGCTTGCTAGCTAAATCGAGTGGTACTCGATAAAAAGTCGATGGCGTCACGAGGGGGCATCGATGTTGCACGATAAAGATAAAGTATAATATGTGTATTGCGGGAGCGACACAACGACACTATGGGTAACCTCTCTATCCCTTATGTGCAAGCTTACTATGCACAGCACTTATATGAAAGATAATGTGCTATATGTTCTATGAAGTTTATGTTACAAGATGACATGATACAAGTTTATTATGGGTAGACTATAAAGATACCATGATTTTATATATATTGGTGCATTATGCCATGCCACGATATGCTATGCCATACATTTGCATTTAGTAACTTCGGGTCATTATGACTCATTTCGTGTGTTTGTTTTCCTTAGTTTTTGCGGTGATCCGTTAAAGTGCGCATTGGCGGCGGATAGTGATTCCTAGAAGGTGGTCTTAGGGCTTTAAGCTTGGGTTTATTATTATTATGTTGTTTTGTATTTGTGAGACACGAATGTAAAGTTACGTAGACTTTACTTGGGTAGTTTATGTTAGTATTCTTATTGTATTATTTTGGTAGCCGACTTGTTTGGTCAGCTGTAATTTGTATCTCTTATGAGTTATTCCCTTTTATTATTCGAGCATGCTTTAGCTCACTCGTTCTAGTATTGTTGGTATTGTCATCTCCAAGCGACTTTTAGTCGAGACATTGGTTTAGTGGTTAGTATTTTATCTCTTACTCTTTTAGTTGATTTATTCCTCAGGCATGTTATAGCCGAGTAGAGTTGTCGTTTATCGGGTTGGGTTCTTGTTGCTTCGCCGGCCTTAGGTTGCCGATGGTTGTTTATGCGTGCGCAATGTTGCGTCACGCGAGTAAATAGATTTGTCGAGAGATAGTCGTCTCTCTGCCTTGTATTCCTTAGTTTGCAAAAAAATAGGCTTTGGTCCCATTTATGATTGCTTCCGCAGATTTTAGTTTTTGGTTATTCGGTTTTGCCGTTATGGCTTTTCATTCTTGTTTAGTGTTTGTTGGTTCAACTCTGGACTTGCACTACTACGCTTAGCGGGTGCTTGTTCGTCTTTTAGCTTGTCTTGGCGGCACGACCTTGGGATTCCGCATCGGAGTCCGGGTCGGGTCGTCACAATTAAAAACCAACCAATAGGAAATCACCACCACAAATTTGAATTAACACTTGGGTGCGACCTCGTATTTCATGATATGACTCATCTAAGTTGAATTTGCTGGAGAGGGGCCTGTAGTGTAATTAAAAGTTCAGCCGCCTCTTACCATTATCTATTTATCTTTTCCTTGGCCTAGAGTAGTATGAGGGAGACGAAGTAATTGCTAGTAATTGATATTCAACCTATTAAAAATAAATATAAAAAATTATTTGATATTAATAAGCAAGCTAAACCTGAAACTCATATAAGATCTTGAAATAAGTCTCAATAATCTTTCATATTTCATCATTTTAATCTTTAATAACTTCAAAATTTGAAGAAAAAAAAATTGTGTCTAAATTAGTCAAATCAAATCTCTATATATAAATAAACATATGTACTTTTTAAAAATATTTTTTTATTTTTTTAAAATCGCAAAAAGACCAAAAATCAAAGAAAAAGAAAAAAGAATTCACGAGACCCACTCTTATTTGGAGAGAGAGACACTGATGAACTTGTTCCTGTTTTGGTGGAAAATTTGGGTATCTTCTTCGGATAATATTTGCTTGCATATCCAAAATAAATTTAAGATTGGGAAAAGACTCTGTTGTTGGGTATGATACCCATTAAACCCATTGAAGACACTCCGTTGTAGGTAATCAATATATGTTCAGGATATATTAATTATTATTTTGCAAGGAGACTAAGTCTTGGTGTTTTCATATGTTCACCTAGTTGAGATTTAATGTGAGGGGAGAGTTTAAGTTATGGGTAAGTTTGATCCGATTTGATTCAATTTTTTGAAAAAAAATAAATTTTGGAATAAGACCAATTTGTTGGTTCTCAAAAAATTTAGAATTGAAACCAACCCAATATGTATGAGAATCAATACATTGGTTCGGTCCAAAACCAACCGAAGATGTACGAGAGCCAGGACCAGACCAATACTGTAGTTTTTACTTTTTAACTGTTTAATACAAATACATAATAAAATTTTAAAAACTTAAACTTTATAAAAAGTTTTAAAAACATTCGATAAAAGTACATTCAACAATTAAAAATATCGAAATTATAGACTCAAAGTTAGGAAATTACAAATTAATGCATATATATAATTATATATGACAAATAAACAACTAATTGGGTCGATTCGGTCCGATTCTATGTTTTTTTGGTTCAAGAACTGAGATCGACTCAAATGTCCGGTTCTATGAAAATTATAATCTAGGACCTAACCAAAGTATTGGTCAGATCCAGTTTTGATTGGTCTAGTCCGGTTCCATTGGGTCGGTCTGATTCTGAAAAACTTCTGCACATCCCTAGTTTATAAGTGAGAGTTTGGTACACTTGTCATTTTGAGCCGAGAATTACCGGTATCATTTCGTACGAGTTGCGGGTTCATGTTGTGAATGAATATTAATATTAAAGGGTATAAACGTGTTTTAATCGGTGTAAATTCCTTCAATTGGTAAGTTATTTTTCCCCTTGTTTGTGTATGCAATAAAGTGTGATGTATGTGATGCTTCTATGTTAATATATTTGTTAACGTTTAGAAAGTATACTACTTATTAATTGTTTTGAGCTTGGGAATTGATATATGTGCTCATAGTAAATAATTACTTAATCGGTAGAATAGCCGATATGAATGGAATAGTGTGATACTGCAATTGATAATTTTGACCCGAAATTATGGAGATGTAATTATTAACTCTCTATATTTGATTCATCTTATAATTGCATCTATGGAGTCTAATTTAAGTGAAATAAATTATATGGAATCTACGATGTTTGTAATTTATTTTGTGGGTGATTGTACTCTTATAAACATTATGATGTGGTAATAAGTAAATGTTATTGAATAGTTATGGGCTAACTAATAATTAGTGATTGTGATCCAAAAGTGTTATAATATTATAATTGACCATACATAGTTAATTTGTATGATATTAAAGTAATAAATGAGAGAACAATATATTAGTCCCTCCGTATTACGAATATTACTGTGATATTGTAATTGACTTTACGAAGTCAAATTGAAGTTGACTAATAGTTAAGTCAACTGAGTGGTTTAGTTTCGACAAAGAACTAAAAGTATTTTAAATAATATTATTTATATACTAAACTTATTAAGTTTTAAGAATAGTTAGTAGCGAATAAATTGAGTGTTAGTAATTGGGCTTGTGACCCGATTATTTAATCTCGCCCACATGGAAAATATATTTATATTATTATTAATTGGTTAATAAGTTTCCTAATCCAAGTGGGCTTAGGATTGACTTAACCTACAAGAAATAGGTTTCTTGGTAATAATATAAATAGGGCAACTAAGGGGATAAAACCCTACAGTATTACACGCCTAAATCAGACTTGGCCGCCCTCCTCTCTCCCTAAAATCTATCTCACCAAAATACTCCCTCTAGCCTAACCATCAAGAGGCTTGGATTTGCGGTGTGAACCAGTATTGATATCCGTACTCCGTGATATCAATCCGACGAGAGAGACTCGCATGTTTGTAGATCTTAGTATACGAAAATCGTAGCTCAAACGAAATTCTTCCGCTACGCACAAGGTTCTAATTCGCATAAAGGTAATCCGTAATTATTGTTTTGATAGCGAACTTGTTTGATATATAATATGATATATCCTTCATTGGTATCAGAGCCTATATTCTTGATTGCTCGTATCATTATGCCATGAATCGCATGCTCTTGTTTTTGGGTTTGTTTAATAGTTTTACCCGATAACGAAACAAATGAGTTTTATTATTTTGTGTAAAACTTTAAAATTTTCGAGAAAAATTTATAGGTCTGAGTTCCCTACGACGAGGCGAACAACATACTAAATTCTGGTTGAATTCCGTTGGGTATTTTTCAAAATATCGCAAACCCAAGTTTTGTTGAAAAGTGTTTTTTCCGAAACTTTGCATGCTGTTATGACCTATTTAAGTTCTGTAAAATTGTGATTTTATATACTTTACTTGTAGTACTCCGCGAGAGCTTTCCAACGACATATTATATGCTTAATTTGGACTTAAAATGAACGTTTTATGGCCTCGTGAAGTTGGCACTTCGCGAATCGATTTTTTGGGTTAAAAATCGCGTCAAAAACAACCCCCACTCTCGGCCTCGATACGAGTGCCTTTTGTGGCACTCCTTTCGAGGTAAAAAGTATACCACTGAAAAGCCCTCGATGAGACGAGTCCAACGCCACCTTCCGTGAGATCATCAGACCACCAGAAGGCGGCGCGTGGATCGAGCTCAAACGCCAGCCGCGTGGAGACGGCGAACAGGCTGACCAGTCAACCGTTGACTGGTCAACGGTCAATGTGTTGACTGCCACGTCATCAGTGGGGCCACTCCAGAAAAGCTTTCTTTACTGACGTCATCAGTGACGTCACCCTGCCACATCATCTGCCACGTCAGCCCTAGGTCCAGTCAGCCTCAGAAGGAAGCCCACACACGCAGGTGGCGCGTGAGGGCGCGTGCGGCCAATCCAGAACCTTGATTGACAAACGGCCGGCGCGTCTGGCTCTGTTTTGGCCGTCTGAGTCCAATGGTGACCTCTGTTTTGATCAATTCAGCCTGTAAATATTTGTTTTTGCTTTTTCAGTGTATAAAAACCTGTTTTATGATATTTTTTTAATACAAAAATAATATCCAGGGGCTGTTTTGTCATTCTGTGACTGTTTAGGGCTGTTTGGGACTGTTCTGGAATTTTTTAAATTCCTTGTGAATTTTAAGTCATTTTTAAGTCATTTTTAGCATATTTAATTGTCGTTTTGGGCTCTAAAATTGCGATTGGGACTATACGAGACCCAATAAATTTATTTTCAGTAGTGAAAATATTTATGTACATCATATGTGCTTGATGGATTCGTTCTATCATATTTCTTTTGTTTAAATCATCAATTTATGAATATTTTCACGTTATGCATACTTTGGTTGTGATTACGAGCCTCGCGGATTTTCCCTCCTTACGTGTATGATGTGATTATATTTAGTAATTGATTTTTAAAAACAAAAGTGAATCAAAATATATATATATATATATATATGCTTATGTCTTATTTTTGTAATAAATTGTAGTGAAATGGCTTCCCAGAATGTAATCGCTGACCTTAATAAGGGTGAGAAATTAGATGGCTCAAACTATAATGTTTGGCAAAGGAAAATCACGTACTTGCTAAACGAGCAAGAGGTTCTAGACAACTTTGATAATGTGATGTTAGAACCAGAGATGGGTAACTTGACCATCGCCCAACATCGCCAGAAAATGCAGGAATTCCTTGACTGGAAAAAGAAAGATCGATGTGCACGCTTTACTATGCTAAGTAGTATGCATAATGATCTGATTGGCGAGTTTGAGGATTGCCTGACTGCTAAACAAATGTGGGACCAAATTAAGCGCACTTATGGGAATACTTCTGCTACAAAGTTAAGGACTTTGACTTACAAGTTTGAAAGTTATAAGATTGATCAGAAACGAAACATTCTTGAACAACTACGTGAGATGTCCGGAATGATTCGAGATCTTAAAGCTGCTGGTTCTATTTTATCTGATGAACAGCAAGTTCAAGCGGTGATTCGTTCACTGCCTGACTCTTAGAGTGGTTTGAGGCGTACCTTGACTCATACAGACTCCATTCAGACTTTTGCAGATGTATATCGCCATGTTGAGCTTGAGGTCGAGTGTCATGAATCGAAGTCGCGCGATAAGTCTTCGCGACTTCGTGATCTTGCTCTTGTTTCCCTTGAGGGTCGCGCAAGCCATGCAGACGCAAGAAACAAGCTAAAGGCAAGAAGACTCATAATTTGGGCCCCAAAAGTGACAAGATTGCTAAACGCCGTAGAGGCAAAAAGAATATTGCTAAGGAGAAGTGCTACAACTGTGGTGCCTTAGGTCATTTTGCTCGGACTTGTCCTAAGCCCAAGAAGGTATCACTTAATCCTATCTCCATGCAAAGTTGTGTTTGCTCTCATGTTTTATTAGCTGACTCTCTCCCTGTGTGGATTGTAGACTCAGGCTCAACCAAACATGTGACGAGGGATCGAGAAGGATTTGTAGATTATCGAAAAGTTCTACAAGTACAAGAAGAATTTTCATGGGAAAGCAGTTCGTGAAGTCAAAGGGGTTGGCTCATACCAACTTCAATTGCGGAGTGGGACGCACATTGACTCTTCATGAAGTTCTTTATGCACTTGAATTCAACATAATCTACTATCGCAGTAGTACAATTGCTAAGACATGGATATTCTTTTTAATTTTAGTAATGATCACTTGGATATTTGTTTTGGTGATGAGATTTTGGGACATGGTTCTTTGTCAAGATAATTTCTTAAAATTGGTTTGTTGGATTCCCATAAATTCTTCTTTTAATTCTTCTTCTTGCATGGTTTATGATGATTCTAATTCTGAGTTATGGCATGCTAGACTTGGACATATAGGAAAAGATAGGATGACTAGATTAGCTAGAGAAGGCCTATTGGGGTCTCTCAGCAAAGTCAACCTACCCTTGTGTGAATCTTGTTTGGCAGGAAAAGCTTGCCGAAAGCCTTTTGGTAAGGCAAAAAGAGCCACACATCCATTAGAGTTAGTCCATTCGCAGACATTTGCGGACCAATGAATGTTAAGGCACGTCATGGAGCTTCCTATTTTCTCACTTTTATCGATGACTACTCACTAGCGATAGTTATGTTTACCTTATTTCTCACCGCGATGAAGCTCTCAAGTGTTTTGGCGCTTTCACGAGAGGTTGAGAATCAAAGGATAAAAGCTTAAAAACTTTTAGAACTGGCCGAGGGGCGTGAGTATTTATCGATCAATTTAAAAATTGTGTGAGAAAAGGGGAATGATTGACAATTCATAGAACTCATAACAAAAAGCGGTGTTGCGGGAGCGAAGGAATCGAACATTGTTGAAATGGTTAGGTCGATGATGGCACGTGCCAACCTCCCAATTTCGTTTGGGGGATGCATAATGACGCCGCCTACATACTTAACCGAGTGCCTTCTAAGTCGGTTCCCACAACCCCTTATGAACTTTGGAAAGGTGAGAAGCCTAAATTGGGGCATCTTCATCCTTGGGGTTGTGCGTGTTATGTCCATAGTACCTCGATAAGTTTGGAAAACTAGGCCCTAGAGGAAACAAGTGTGTTTTCATAAGGTATCGATACCTCAAAGGGTTATGTTCTTACGGTGGAAAACTGATAGGAATGACTTGAATCGAGTCGGCACGAATGTTGATTTCATTGAGAATGATTTCCCTGATAGGTGAAGTTAGGAAAGACTTTGAACTTTTGAGATGGAAGAAGAACACATGACATCTTTTGAAGGTGGGGAATTGCCTCAACCTAATCCTACCTGTGCATAAACATGAGGTTGAACCTATTGAAGTCGCCAATGATGGCGTCAGGTGATCTTCATCCAGTGGGAGATACGGCAGTTCTAGTGGGAGTCGATACTCAGAGCGAAGAAGTAAGCGTGGAAATATACCTCGTCGTCGATTCGCGATCGAAGAGGAATCTTTCCTAACTACTTCTCAATTCAATTTAGTGAGCCTACATCGCTCAAAGAAGCCCTTTCTTTACCTCAAACAATGAATGGATGGCTATGATGGAAGATGAAATTTCCTCTATGAAAAAAAATCGAGTTTGGGAGTTAGTTGATCTTCCGCAAGGTCGCAAGACTATTGGAAACAAATGGGTTTTCAAAGTCAAGCAAAAGGCGATGGATCAATTGACAAATATAAGGCACGCCATGTGGCGAAAGGCTTTACCCAAAGAGAGGGTTTAGACTATGAGGAGACATTCTCCCTGTGGTGAGATTTTCCTCTGTTCGCCTAATCCTAAGGAGCGATAGTAGCACACATGGATCTAGAACTTTATCGGATGGATTTAAAACTGCATTTCTCAATGGAGAACTAGATGAAAGATCTATATGACTCAACGAGGGTTTTGAAGTCAAAGGTGAAATGTCTTGGGCACAAGCGTTCCATCTATGGTCTCAAGCAATCATCTAGGCGGTTGGTACATTCGCTTTCACAAGCGATAACCTCAATTGGCTTTGTGATGATTGAGGAAGACCACTGTGTGTATGTTAAGCGATCCAAGAAAAAGATCTTGATCTGTCATTATATGTTGATGACATCCTCTTGGAATGATATGGAGATGATAAATGCACTTAAGAGTGGTACATCTTCGATATGTGAGACTTGGGTGAAGCAAGCTATGTGCTTGGAGTAAAAGTCATTAGGGAT
>JABEVN020004647.1:0-11802 GCA_013146195.2 Codonopsis lanceolata | reverse complement strand
GTGAAGGATCTATGCGAGGGCAAGTCAGGTAAAAGCTGCTATTTCGTGGGCCTTGAAGTATGGCTTGACTTTCGCGATTAGGACCAATGCAAGGATAATCTTGTCTATGTTCGATGCAGGTGTCTCGGCGTCGGTGAGGCGTAGGAGACATAGTAAGCGGGCTTTTGTTTCCCTTAGCCTGCTTGCTTGCAGCAGGCGGCCGTAGTGTCTGTCGCAGAGAGGTGCACGTCTGACCTTTCGTTGGGGATAGAGTACTGCTCGGCATAGGAGGTTAGAGGTATTCCTTGAGCTTTTTGAAGACAAGGTCGCGTTCTTCGTTCGAGCAAAATTTTTGGTGCCTCTTGGGATCTTAAAGAAAGCGGACTCTTTTAGCCGACTTGGAGATGAACCTTCTAATGCCACGATTCTCGTTCGGCTTACGGACTTGCTTGACCTGAGGTTGGTGGTTTCATTTCGGCCAGCGCTTTGATCTTTTCGAGGTTAGCTTGACCCCCTTTTCGTTTACCATGTAGCCGAAATTTTCCAGCGGTTACCCCAAGCACACTTGGAGGTTCGGCTTCATATTGTTGCCGATGTTTTGAAAAGTCTCGCGCATTGAGTCTCCCACGTGGTCGACTCCTTTGTTTTGATCACCATGTAAATCGATATAAGCCTCGGCGTTCCTTCTGCTTGAACTCCCAAAACCTTATTGACCATTCTTTGGTAGGTTGCTCCACGTTCTTAGGGCTAGAAAGGCATCATGTTGTAGCGATGAGGGCCCTTTGCTGCTCGGAAGAGCGGTTTTGCTTGGTCATCTTTGTGCATCTGATTTGATGGTATCAGAATAAAGCGTCGGCTCGGGGACCTTGTATCACGAGATTGAGTCGGCTGGCCGACTCAATTCTCGGCGAAAGGGTAGCAATCAGAGAATGCTTTGTTCAAATCGGTGAAGTCTGCACACGTCACTCCATTTGTCATTTGATTTATTTACCATCACCACATTGGCGATCCATGTGGGGTAATGGATTTCCTTGATGATTTCGGCTTGGAGTAACCGCATTGCTTCATTTCGATGCTTCTGCATTTTTCGAGAAGTATCTCGGCCTCGGTGGGCAGGGAGGTGTCGGCATTGGTGACAACTTGTGCTCGGCCACTTCTTCCTTGTCGCTCCCATGTCTTCCACCTTCCACGAATACATCGGTGTTGTCTCGAAGCGGATGATGGCTTTCCGCTCTTGTTAGGTATCTCTATCCTACCACGATTTTTTGTTCGGGTAGCGAAGTTGACGATCAATTCTTCCCGTCCTCACAGTGGTGCATGATCGGGAAATCTCGGCATCCGGGCTATCTACTTCCTTTGGCTCCTCTCCCGAATCAGGGGTCATTGACCTGGTATTTGAGATTGATTGCGGCAGCGTTCGAGGATTCCTCACCGTGGCCCCTTGCTCGCTTCGGTCTGCCCTGCTCCATAATGCTTTCCTCCGATGCCTCAGGTGCTTTGAGTTTCTTTTATGTTTCTCTTTTGACACCGATAATGTGTTCCAAAGTGGTCCTTGCGTCGTTCCTCAGAGTTCCGACGCCATTGGGGGTGATGTATTTGACTCTTTGGTGAGCCAGGATGCAACCATCACAGGGCTTCGCTTGAGCCGGCGAGCGAGGATAACATTATAGGGGATGGAAGGTCGAGGACTAGGAAGTTGGCGTCCTCGCTTACACGCTCGTGTCGCCTTCGCCAGGTCGACTCAGAGGGTGATCATTCCCTTGGCGGTTGCCTTGTGCCCTGTTAATCCCTCCAGTTGGAGGTGGCACGGGCTCAGGTTGGAGTCTCTAAAACCTAGTGCAAGAAAACATGGGTAGTATAGCACGTCTCTCCCGGCTCCGGTGTCGATTAACACCCTTTTCACCAGAATGTTGTGGATCCCGACCTGGAGTGTTAACGGCTGAGTGCGAACTATGGCATTGGTGGCCAGCTCGGCATCATGAAATATGATTTCACGCTCGATAACACTGTTCAGCATGGAATCGACTGAGTAAGTGAGGCTGTTAATCGTGTTTTTCAACTGGATGATACTCGGGGTCTCGGGTCGGATCGTGTTGATGACGGTCGCTTGTCCGATGGGTTCTTTGCCTTGGTGGTCTGCAGGCCGGGGCCCTATTGTTTGGTTCTCTTCTCTCAAATCTTTTGTCTCCTTCGTTTATTATCCGATGTATCGCTCTTTTCAACTGGATGCATTCCTCCGTCTAGTGACCTACGTCATTGTGGAAGGCACATCTCTTTCTGGGGTTGCGTTGCACAATTGGGGCCCGCATCGGATTTGGCAGATGTATCTTGTTTTCTAAGAGTAGGACGTTCATTACGTGTGTTATTGGAGCGTTAAGTGGGGAAAACTCCTCAGGTCCGTAGTCTCGTCTTACGCTCCTTCCTTCTCCAAAAAAGCTGCTGCGGGGTTCCTCCTTTCCTACCTCGGACTGGTTCTTTGCCGACGTGGCTCTTCCCTTTCTTTGATGTGCTTTGCCTTTGGCTGTTGCTCGCTCGGCGGTGTTGGTCGTTCCGGGGGACGTTCGGAGGGATGATGTTGTAGTAGTTGGCTGTTCGCCGTCCAACAAAGCCATTCTTTGGGCGGCTAGGAACATCTCGCCGATCGTATTCCGAGGCCTCATCAACAGCTCGGATTTGCAGCTTCCTCTCTGGAGTCCGGCCCCAAAACACATTCTGACAGAAGCATCCGAAATATCAGGGATTTGAGCTAGTGTTTCTTTGAACCTTGCCATATAGGGCGACCAGGCTCCCACGGTTCTGTTTGACACTACAGTGCATCTCACTCTTGGGGCGGGGCCCGGCCAGAAAGCAAATTTGTTCAGGAAAATGGCTCTGAAATCCTCCCAGCACACTATCGATTCGGAGGGAAGCCCATTGTACCATTGTTGGGCTTGCTTCTTGAGGGTACCGGTGAAAACGAGGCACCATGTGTCGTCGAGCTTAGTTGCGATTGTCATTTTGAGCTCGAAGCCAGATATGTGGTCCAGGGCAGTCGTGGTACCGTCGTAGTCATCGAAGTGTGGTATTTTGACTTTTGAAGGAACGACCATGTCTCGGATCCGTTTTATAAATGGCCCTCCTATCTTAACCGTTTTTGTCATCCCCCCACTGCTCTGTCTGGCTTCTACCTTTTCCATCCATACCCTTATCTCGGCCTCAGTGATGGGCTTGTCTGTGGGGGCCGAACCTACGGCGGGGGATGGCGTTGCGACGGCCTGGGCCGAAGTACGAGGCTCCTTGATCCTAGGGATCTTTGCCATCGGCAAAGAGGGGCGTGGGGCCCGCGTGCATGCTTGGTTGGTTGAGGCTCGCGGCTATGACTCTCCTTCCTCACTATGTGCCGGCTGGTCTTCTACCTCGGCGGGGAACTGCAAGCGAGCATGTACGTTCGATCTCTGAGCGTGAGCCCGGGTTTTTGGGCCAAGCCTTTATTTTATATGTGAGGAATTGGGTTTGGGCCAGGAGGTAAATCGGCCTCTCGGCCTGCCATCTTGAGCCAGTGAATAGCCGGCGGTGTCTTTGTGTACATGGATGGTTGGTGTAGTTTTTGGGGCAACTGCTGCCTTTTGAAACTCATACATTCGAGCCTCGGCTTCCCGAATTCTCATTAGTATGTCTCGTTGATTCTCCCAATACAAATATTCTTCACCCAGCTCCTTCGGGTCTCTAGGGGCCTTCGGATCTCAGAGGGGCCGCTTGGCTCCTTGGCGAGTATTAGGCAGCGTTTGGGCTTTAAAGAGTGGCCTTCTTCCCAAGGGGTCGCCTTACTTTTCCCCTTGTTATTATTTGGGCGGCCGGCCTTCTTTGAGCCCTGGTAGACAGTTCGGGTAATGGGGCGATTGACTCCTGCCCTGCAGGGGGGGGGTAGGGTTTGAGTCGCCTTTTCCCTCGTTCCGTCTTGCCAGTTCTTCTGGTCGGGTGGAGACGGCAGGGGTTATGTTTTTGGAATTTTGCTTTTTGGATTTCACCATGTTTTTCTTGTCTGTGTGAGAGTGGTTTCTGGAAACTAAACAATAGGAAAAGTCGTTCGTAGAAAGATGCTAAAGAAAGAGTTGAAAAGAAAGTGAAAACAGAAAGAAGCTATTCCCGGCAACGGAACCAAACTGATCACGCAAAATTGGTGATCATGTCTTATGCTAGTATGAGACAACGAAATATGGTAAGAGATAATGACTGTAGTAGGATATCTGGCTGATCAAGGTTCCGAACATTAACAAACCCTCTCTAACATCTGGGTTACAATGGTTACATTGACTATTACTGAACTGAACTGAACTGATGAACTAAAATTTATTGTAGAGAATGAAGAAGACATCCAGTTTTCTGGGCAATGGATCTCCAGAATCCTAGGAGCCTCAAGCTAAGAGAAATCTACTAATACTCTATTTTCTTGTTATTTCTGGGATGATTTTGTAGCAACCTTCAGTTATCCTTTTATACCCAATCGAAGTGATGCATGTTTGTCCATGACATGGAGGTGGCCTCTTCTCATTGGTAGGTCTGGGCGGCCCTTCATCATTTGCATGACACGGAATTAGGTGAGTCATTTGGGAAGATGGGCGTCTATCAGGGAGCAGGTAGTTGAATATAGCAGTATTTTTGTCGTATGATCAGCTTATGAGGCAGAACTACAGTGAAGTGACTTTATCGGGGTGTGTGCCACATTGGGACGAGCGCTGCCGACTCCAGGTGTTTCGGCACGGGCAGGAGCGAGCATCCATTTCATAGGAAGGTTGACTGAGCTTGTTCAGCGAGTCGGCCGGGAAGGCTTTCGGTAGATCAGTCCTTTGGTCGGCATAGCAGCATCTGATCCCTTCTCAGCTCGCCTCGGCCTTGTGGGTCTTAGGTCGACACCGAGCGATTGGAGAACTCATGAGAAGAATTGGCCTCGGCTCGGCCTTGTGGGTCTTAGGTCGGCACAAACTGATTAGAGAACTCATGAGAAGAATTGGGCTTTGCTCGGCCTTGTGGGCCCTAAGTCGGCACCGAGTGATTGGAGGACTTATGAGAAGAATTGGGCTTTGCTCGGCCTTGTGGGTCCCAGGTCGGCACTGGCCGGGACCCTTCAGATTTATTAGATGAAAAGTTAATTTTGTTCATACATTAATTTCTTTGAGACAACTCACAATTTTATAGTAGTCATAGATAGATAGATAGAGATAGAGTTTACTAATTTTAAATTATCATTTATTATGATTTTTTTTTTTTGTTATTATTCATGAAATTGATTAGTAATAATAAATTATTTATTTGACATTTTTCAATGGGGAGTGATTTATTAAACATTATTTTTGTACAAATATTGTTTTTTATCATGATAAATTTACTTGTTTCTCCTTAAATAAATGGTGGATTGTTTATTAGATGAAAGGTTAATTTTGTCCATATATTATTTTCTAAAAGACCACTCATATTTTTATAGTAAAGAAGATAAATTTACTTGTTTGTTCTTAAATAAATGGTGGATGATTTATTAGATGAAATGTTAATTTTATCCATACATTAATATCTAAGAGACAACTTACACTTTTATAGTAAAATAAGATAGATAGATAGAGATGACATTTACCTATTTGACCTTATTCAATTGTGAGTGATTATTAAATTTAGGGTTCTTTTTGTAATTATTCATGTAATTGATTAGCAAATAATAAATTATTTATTTGACCTTATTGAATAAGAAGTGATTTACTAGACATTATTTTTGTACAAATATTATTTTTTATCATGATAAATTTACTTGTTTCTCCTTAAATAAATGGTGGATGATTTATTAGATGAAATGTTAATTTTGTCCATACATTAATTTCTAAGAGTCAACTCACATTTTTATAGTAAAAAAGATAAATTTATATTTGTCCTTAAATAAATGGTTGATGATTTATTAGATGAAAGATTAATTTTGTCCATACATTAATTTCTAAGAGACAACTCACGCTTTTATAATAAAGAAGATAGATAGATAGAAATGACATTTACCTATTTGACCTTATTCAATGGTGAGTGATTTATTAAATTTAGGGTTCTTTTTGTAATTATTCATGTAATTGATTAACTCATAACAAATTTACTTATTTGACCTTATTCAATAGTGAATGATTTATTAAATTTAGGGTTTTTTTTTACAAATATTATCATTTATTATGATAAATTTACTTGTTTGTCCTTAAATAAATGGTGGATGATTTATTAGACGAAAGGTAAATTTTGTCCATACATTAATTTATAAGAGACAACTCACAATTTTATAATAGAAATAGATAGATAGATATAGGTAGAATTTAGAGGGGGGGTGAATAGACTATGATGTCATTTTAAAAACTTTTCTTTTGGATATTTAAAACATAGATTTAGTGGCATCTGCAGTTTAGCGTATTGAGCATGTCTGCCGGTAGAGGCTAACGGTAGACTTGCTCTGAGCAGAATTGTCAACTCTGTCGATAAACTGCCAGTTAAATCGAAAGCCAATTATAAAAAGTTTAAGCAGCGGAAAATAGATAGACTTTAGATTTGGAGAAGTCTTAAGTGGCTGTACACGAATATATGATCAGAACAACAACACACTTAATACTTAGGTCAAATGCAGATTTAGGAAATCAATTAGAGAATAACTTTTCTAGAGATAAATCAGTTTGTAAAAGCTAATAGATATATAAAGACTGAGAGATAAAGTATTTGTAAGAACATATGAATTTATTCAAAAATAAATTGCATATTACATCAGCCTAAATATTATATGTGCAGTTTCTGTCTTTGTCCTCCAAAGCCTTAATCCTTACTTAATTATCCATAAATGAATTATTAAGCAATGAGGGCAATAGGAGACTAAAACGAGAAACTGTTATGAGAAGAGAATTTTCAAGGTCGTTCAGATAGGAAATATCTGAACGATTGAGTGCAGAGCACTCAGCCTTCCATGATGAATGATTATTGCACGTACAATCAACAGCATTTGTACAGGAATACAAATTTGAAGATATGAATGCAATATCTACAGACAGCTCTTCATTTTCTTTAGACATTATCTAACATCAATCTTCAGATCTTGATCTCCGTCTTATGAAGTTTCTTATCTATCTCTTTTCTTCTCCAATCTTTTCTTCCTAGCAATCCACATAGAGTGTCTTGCTAAGTTCTGGATGGATTCACTGCAATCGTCTGTAGAGATCTGAGATGCGTTGGCGAGGACGATCTCGTTGTAGATCTCTCTGTTTCTTTGAAGCTCTTGTGAGTCTCTGTGAAAAATGTCTCTTTTTCTTTTCCTTGGGGAAGAGAAGGGATTTATATAGACTGGAGTCAATGTGATCGTTGAGAGATGGAGATTTGATGTTTTTATCCGTTTAGATATATAGTTGTTGAAGTCTATCGGATAGAGATTTTTGTCCATAAGATCTTTGACTGTTTGGGGCAAAGATTTAGTCATGTAGATCTTGGAACTTGTTGTCTGTTAGACTGTGTTGATAAGTCTCTAAAAAGTAAGTCTGATGTCTGATGCATTGTCAGGTGGTCTGTTCAATAAAGTAGTTTCTTTTGACTTTATCAGACCATGTGAGTGAGAGAAAGTCTTGTAGTTTTAACTATGTCAGGTTTTCTGAGGCTTGAACATATTTGTCTTGATTTGAATTACTTTAGTCTTTTCTTTGTAGCACGTGCAGAATTAGGTCTGCTGGTAGGATGTTCGGGCCAATTAATGGATCATGTCTTCTGTTTCTGGAGAACTTATATCTGCCGATGCAAACAATCAACTTGTAGCATGTCTTCCGGTGATGAGTCTTCAAGATGTTCTGATCTTCTTATGACAAGTCTGCTAGTGACTAGTCTACTGAAGACTTTTGACATTACTGCAAGTCTGCCGGTGCTTTTAGTGCATATGAATTGCTGGTCTGTTTGATCATCATGTAGGAAGGTAGAATTTGATCAGGTTGCGCCTAATCTAAAACCTATGTGATGCCACACGAGTTGCCACACTAATCGGTACGCAGACCTTTTAGCCACTCGTGATGACTCACTTGTAATGGGAACAAGCAAATCAATATATATAGAATATGCAATGTGATAAGTAAATTATCAAGAAGCATATTCCAACAATTATTATAATTTTTCTGTTATTAATCATGGAATTGATTAGCAAATAATAAATTATTTATTTGACCTTATTCAATGAGGAGTGATTTACTAAACATTATTTTTGTACAAATATTATTTTTTTATCATAATAAATTCATTTGTTTGTCCTTAAATAAATGGTGGATGGTTTATATTAGATGAAAGATTAATTTTGTCCATACATTAATTCCTAAGAGGTAACTCACATTTGTATAGTAAAGAAGATAAATTTACTTGTTTGTCCTTAAATAAATGGTGGATGATTTATTAGATGAAAGGTTAATTTTGTCCATACATTAATTTCTAAGAGACAACTCACACTTTTATAATAAATACAAAATAAGAAATAAGATAAGATAGATATATAGAGATAGCATTTACCTATTTGACATTATTCAATGGTGAGTGATTTATTAAATTTAGGGTTCTTTTTGTAATTATTCATGTAATTGATTAGCTCCTAACAAATTTACTTATTTGACCTTATTCAATGGTGAGTGATTTATTAAATTTAGGGTTATTTTTTACAAACATTATCATTTATTATGATAAATTTATTTGTTTGTTCTTAAATAAATGGTGGTTGAATTATTAGATGAAAGGTTAATTTTGTCAATACATTAATTTGTAAGAGACAACTCACAATTTTATAGTAGAAATAGATAGATAGAGAGAGATAGAATTTACTAATTTGACATTATCATTTATTATGATAAATTTTTTGTTATTATTCATGGAATTGATTAGCAAATAATAAATTATTTATTAACATTATTCAATGGGGAGTGATTTATTAAACATTATTTTTGTACAAATATTATTTTTCATCATGATAAATTTACTTGTTTCACCTTAAATAAATGGTGGATGGTTTATTAGATAAAAGGTTAATTTTTGTCGATACATTAATTTCTAAGAGACAACTCACACTTTTATAGTAAAGAAGATAGATAGATTGAGATAACATTTACCTATTTGACCTTATTCAATGGTGAGAGCTTTATTAACTTTTTGGTTCTTTTTGTAATTATTCATATAATTGATTAGCTCATAACAAATTTACTTATATGTCCTTATTTAATAGTGAATGATTTATTAAATTTAGGGTTATTTTTTTTTACAAACATTATCATTTATTACGATAAATTTACTTGTTTATCCTTAAATAAATGATGGATGATTTATTAAATGAAAGATTAATTTTGTTGATATATTAATTTATAAGAGACAATTCACACTTTTTATAGTAAAGAAGAATAGAGCTAGAGAGAGAAGAATTAAAGATGGATAGGAGAGTTATTTGAGGTGAGAGTGAGAGAGAGTTCGTTAGAGACAGAGAAAGAGAGTAAACAATTCCTTAAGGGAGAGAATAAAAGGGAATAGTTTCTTATAGCTAGAGAGCGAGACAGAGGATGTTCATTGGAGAGAGTATGGGCGAGAGGTCTTTGACGTCATAAATAGTAAGAAAGATTATGCTATTGGAAGAGTCTTCATTAAAGAGAGAAATAATCAAAGTTCTTCGAAGAAGAGATGGTTCTTTGAAGAGTAAGAGATTGTGCTTTTGAAGAAAGAGAGGGTTGTTTGAGAGGTATAGAGAAAGATGGACAGATCGTTAAGGAGATATAGAGAATGTGTTTGTGTCTGTGTTCCTTGAGAGAGAGTCGGAGTTGTTAAGGTTTTAAATTTTCCTTTTATTATATAGATATCTCACATGGCTTGGACTTTAAAGTCATGATAAGCTTACTGCTCTTTAGAGCGAGAAAGAGAGAGTTCATAGAAGAGATCCTACGAAGTTCAAGGGAGAGAATTCTTGCGCACGAGAGAGAACACTTTGAAGACACGGTATGATGTGTTCTTTGACAACCTAATACAGGGACTTTAACGTTACTACATATCTCTTATTATTAGACTTTTCAACATGAACTTTTTGAGTAGAACGGAATGTATGAAAAATTGCATGGTAGACTTGCTCACTTATTGCTTCATGTGAATTACGTTGATCCCTGTCACATTGTTTCAAATAGATTGCAAAGTAGAATTAATTACCATCGTATGGATGATAGGCCCATAGCTGCAAGTGAGATAGTTAAGGAATGGATTGGCACTAGATTATTAAGGTAGGTGGGCATTTTGAGAGAGAGAGGGGGGGGGGTGAGAAGGCTGTAATCAAATTTCTCTTATGAACCCTACAAAAGCCTCAAATTCTTATATAGCAATGGAAGTCGGTAGCAGCCCGGAGACCCTGGACTGGGAGCTGGAACCATTGAACTGAGCTGCCTGGCTGGCTTGTTATTGAGCTTTCTCGATCATAGCCGTACCAGACTTCACTTTCATGTGTTCTTTTGCAATTTGTTTGCCATATTTTGAAGCCTGTTTTGTTTTCTTGCAGTTCGTTTGCCTGCTCTTGTCTCTGTTTGTTTAGCATTTTTGTTCTTTTATTTTACTATTGATATATGTCTGGCCTGTCTTATTCTATGTTCCAGTTGTTTGAATATTGTTTATGGAGGAAGTGTTGAGACATCAAACCCACATCTGAGTAAAGTTAAATCTTTGATAACAATTAATAAAAATCATGGGAACACACCTCTCACAGGTTTTTTGTATACTGAAAGAGAGGTTATGAAAAGCTTTTTAAACCTGAGAGCTATGGAAGAGGATAAACCTTTTTATCTCCTTCTCTCTCTTCCTCTCATCAAACTGCAAAATCCTGTCATATTCTCATCGGAATTCTGAAGACAATAAGCCTTTTTATCTCCTCTCTCTTCCTCTCATCAAACTAAAAAACCTATCATACTGTTAACGGAATTCTGAAGTCAATAAGCCTTTTTATCTCCCTCTCTTCCTCTCATTAAACTGCATAATCATGCCCTCATGGGCGTAGTTCAGTTGGTTAAGAGCTAGTAGATTTGGAACAAAATGCATAATCCTATCATATTCTCAACCGAATTCTGAGTGTGCAAGTGCTCACACTTTTTCCGTGAGGAATGCTTGGAATTCTTTTATGTTTCTACAGTTTCAGAAATGGCCTCTTGGCGAGAGTGTAAAGTTGCCGGCCATTCATCCTCTCACTCTCGTTTTGTGGTTAGATCTACTTATTATCTTTGTCCCCTTCCTCTTATTTTACTTTATTTCTTTTCATACTTACCTTCTGAATGTTATTTTCTTCCACCTTAGTCCTTACTAACTTGTAGGCAATAGCATCAACCATTTGCTCTGATTTCTAATTAGGTTTCCTTTTCATATTTATGGTCACTTTTCTTTCTATTGTGCATCCTTTTAATATTTTCCTCTTTGATTTCTTTTTGTTTTATGTTTGCTATTAGTAATCAAGCATTGGTTGAAGAGAATGAGTTATTTGAACAAAGAGAGTGAGAGAATGTTTATTTGAAGATTTGAAACAAGCAACTTTTGGATACAATTATGAACAAGGACGGTATAATTCCAATTTCTCCATTTTTGATATGCAAAAGATGTCCAATATTTTTTTATTTAAATAACAAATTCGATTAGTAAGTCAAACATATAAAACTTCTCTTTGAAACACGGATATGGATGCTAACAACAATGCTTTGCTTCAGACAAACACGTATTTTATGTACAATTGTTCAATAATTATCTGAAAATTTGTTTGTTTTTTTTGTTGGTAAAAATAAGAAGTTCTACGTATAGGGGAGGGCG
>JABEVN020004646.1:0-11808 GCA_013146195.2 Codonopsis lanceolata | reverse complement strand
TTCGGCTTTGGTTGTGGGTATGTGGTGGTCCAAGAGTGATTGGTATTTTTCTTTTGTTGCAAAGAGAGAGATTTGGAGGAAATTGCTCGAGAGGTCTTTTTTCTTCTCTTTTTTTTTTTTTCTTTCTTCTTTTTTTGTGAGAGAAATTTTGAGGAAAATCTCAAGAGAGGCTTCTTTTTTTCTTTTTTTCTTTTTTTTTTTGTTGACCTTCTGAGCAATTTTGGGAGAGTGCTTGAAGAGATATCTGTCAGCTCTCTTTGGGACAAAAGAAGGTTGTCACTCTTGGTGGATGTATATATAAGGGTGAAGCAGCCCAGCTTTGGGAAGTTGGATCTCGTGGATGGTTAGGCTTTGTGTATGGTGGATTTGTTCGTATTTGGAAGAGGTTTGGTGTATGGTTGGAAGCCCCTAGTGTGCCATTTAATAGCTCGGTCGCAATGGGTCGAAGATGACCTTTTACCAAGACAGAAGGTTGCTTCATCGAACAATTTTATTTTTTTTAATGGTTTGTGGGTCCATATTTTGAAATGACTCATTATCAACCCGTGTAGTTTTATCATGTTTTTACATGAGTCGACTCATCTTTCTTTTTTTTTTTTTTTTACAAATACTTTGGCGATATGTGCTCAGAGATCAAGAAGAAAACTTGACAAGCTAATAAAGGAGAAGCAAGAATTTACCAGACTTGAATATCGAGATGGATACCTTTGGAAAGCTCGATCTGAGGACTCGATTGGACTTTTGAAAGAACGAAGACCAAATGGACTAGTGAGCACACTCGCAAAGATGGGTCCGAGGCATCAATATGGGCAAAAGAGATACCCCCGGGTTTGAAAGCCCCTAGTCTTGAATTGTTGCGATGATCCCGATTCGACCTTTTCGGATTTCCCGCCTTCAAGATTTTTTCGCCTTCTTGGCTTTTCCAGCTCTCCTTCTTTTTTCTGCTCCCTATCGGCCTTTTTCTTTTTTTTTTTTACTTTTTTTTTTTTTTTTTTTTTTTTTTTGAGTGGCAGACCTTAACATCTCGAAGTAGGACTTACTGATTTTTTTTTTTGAATCAAGAATGACTGATGCACTTATCAACTGGTGATGGCAATTGAAAATGATGGTGAGGGGGATTTCCTGTCTTTACATGTTTTGGGAAACAAAAGACAACACATAGAAAATACTCTTTTTTTTTTTTTTTTGAAATGATTTTTGAAGAGTAAATCAAAGCATTTGACCGAACCCGAGGTCGCCACGCTCCTCATTTCGAGGCTCAGGTCATCGTAGTTCAACTCTGACAGAGAAATTTTCATTTTGCTAATCTGATTTTTTTTTTTTTTTTTTGAATTTTGAATTTTGAAAGAATAGAGATCTTTTTTTTTTTTTTTTGGAAAGAACATTTTTTTTTTGTAAAAAGAAACGATTATATATATTTTTTTTAATATGAAAAGAAAACTAAGTATCACACGTTATTTTTTTTATTGCTAGAAAACTTTTTTTTTTTTTTTGATTTTTGAAATGGGAGGTGACGACACGCATCCGACAATCCTCTCGTGAGAGTAAATGATAATAGTCAAATTTTTTCACCTCCCGCAAAATTAGTTAGTGATACCAAAAACAACAAGGATCCCAAAATTTATGAAAATTTATGCTGGGTTGAAAAGAGTTGTTTCCTGGAGATTTTATTTGACAAAAGGAAATTTAAAGGTATAAAGAGTCTTTGGAGGTGTATATACAAGGGTATCCTAGGGTATTTTCCACTTTTACTAGAGACAATCATGGGTGCGGCTTTTCAATGATTTGGCCATCAATAAGATCCTGGATGGCACTTCTAAGCTTATAACACTTATCGCTGGATGGCCATCGCTACGATGATACTCACAATACCGAGAGTGGTCCCACGTGTCGATAGCTTTATGAGGTCGATAATTTTCCATTGGTTTCAAAACTCAGTGCCATTAAGCCTTGGAAAATCAGGACATCGGGGCATTCACCATCGTAATGCCTTCTTTTTGCTTGGTAGGGTCCTATGAGGTTCTTGATGGCATTATCGCTTCCTTCAACAGAGTTGACAGATTCATTCGCCTTGTATGACCATGACACATTATCAGATTTACTGTGTAAAATTCTTTCAACCATGTTGACTTCTTCTCAAGATTCTTCATCCGATTCAGAGTTACAGAGTGAAATTCGGGGGTGTATGTGCATCAATCTCTAGGGATCCCGGCGTATTTCTTCATCAATACGACCTCCTATCTCCACTATTTCTTTGAAATTGCTATAGGGAGATACCGCATGCGCTCTAGGTAAATGGGTCGGAGGTTTTGATGAACATTCTCGCATGATTCACCGGATCGTCCGTCCGTAGTCCGGGCGACTTTATCCTTCCATCCGTTGCAAATTCTGTGAATGTTTCATTTTCTTTTTGGGTGCATGCCTCAAGTTCCCTTTTATTTTCGTGATGGTATTATCTTTGTACCTTTCTAGAACCCTTCAAATGATTTGGTCCCAAGTGCCCATGGTGCTATCATCCGCTAGCATTAACCATTGTTTAGCGTTCCTATTAAGGTGAGGTGAAAATTGAGGCCATGGCTTCAAACTAACCCCTCTTGATTGCATGCCAAGAGAGTAAGATTTTAGGTGGGAGATAGGCATCCATCCCGCCGAATTTTTCTATGCTCCGCATTTTGAAATTTGGGGTAGACGGTCAAGGTTTTAATGCCTGTAGAGAATTCCCTTTGTTGAGAAGTTTGAGCATCATGGTTTTCATGTTTTCCATGTCGGCCCATTTTGGTGGTCGGGGAGTTGGTTTTGGTATATGCCGCAGATTTGGGAAAGCCGGGTTAATTTCCGTGGTGTTTGGTATGGATTTTGAGTCGGGTATGGATCCCGGTCGGATTTTGAGCCGGAGTATGGATTTTGGGCCGGATAGGGATTTGGAGCCGATGGGGAGCGATATGGATTTTGGGCGGATAGGGATTTTGGGCAAGATAGGGATTTTGGGTTGGTGGATTGTTGACAGTGGTACTGGTTTTGAGCCGGATATAGGTTTTGGTGGTGGATGTTGAGTGGATGTTGGTGGGTTATTCGGGATATGGATGGCGGATGGTTTGAAGGATGGCGGGATCATCGGAGGTAAGTAGGTAGTAACTTGGCCCGACGGGTTATAGCTGGGGATCCATATGTGGGCTATTTTGGAGTGGGTTGTTTATGGGAAAAGGGAGGTCATTTGGACTCGGGAATGTTGGTGTTTGGGATAGGATATGGACGATATGATGAGTAAGGATTGACATTGGGTAGTAGGGAGTTGGTGGAGGGTTAGGATTTGGAGTGACTAGTTGTTTGGTGGGTTAGTGTTTAGCCGAGGGTCTGGGTTTGGAAGTGTATGTGAGGTTGATGCTTCCTGGGAACCGCAGGGAAGAAATTACCTCACCACCGGATTTCAAGCTTTGTACCGGGTTAGCCATTTGGCTCATTATTCGTCACTGCACCCAAATTCGGTCTAGCCACCGCTTCTGCATTGCCTTTGAGTTCGGAGCATACCCCGGAGCCCTCAGATTCTACTCCATAGCGTATTCACTTTCTTCGCCATACTGTTCGATCTGTACTTGTTTACGTCCCGACCGACTGCTTTCTCGATATCTTCGATCTCGATCTGCGACTTGATTCCTCGTGATCAATCGGCCAAGATCGTCTCGCTTTTCCAAATTCGGGCCAGTTTCGGGAAAATGGGCCCTGTATCGAAGGTCGGGTCAAGGCTTTTGGGCTTGGAGTACGTGCCTTTATTAGTATATTTTATTATTATTTTATTATTCCTACAAATTGACCGGATAAGCACCCGCTTAATTTTGACAGTCTCAAGACTTTCCCTGGAATAATGGATTCTTTTTCCAGAGTATAGGACCAACGTATTCCACTCGCTTTTCGACTCCCGAGATCGGACCGATCCCAGCGAAGGGCCTATACTCTTTTCAGGGATCCACCATTCGAAATGATCTAGGTCGCATTTGAAAATAATAAATCAGCCCCAGTAAAAATTTTTTTTTTTTTGTTTTGTTTTGACTTGCACATTTTTTTTTATTTTTTTTTTGACTTGCGCATTTTTTTTTTGACTGGGGCTGACCCATAATTTAAAATGCAAGAACCGGTCGGTCTTGAAGTGTCCTAAAAATCTATATGCGCCTAACGTTGGTTTATGCAGGGGTAGGGCCATGGTGTAGGGTAGCGTCGAATATATTTATATGCATGTGCACGTGTGTGCGGTATCTAAAAAGCAAAAAGAGTTTTTTTTTTTTTTAGATATAGAAATAGAAAATAAAACAGATATAGCTCTTGTTTATGTATGGATTTTCTCGCTTTTAGCTTAAGCGTGAGCAAGCAAGCATACCATCAAGAAATAGAAAGAAAAGTGGGGAATCTATTTATTTTTAGAAAATGGGTCCTAATCCCCAAAATAAAATGACAGAATGAATGCATATATATATACATATGTATATTTTGCAGAATGAAGATGAAGCAGAATAAAATAATATAAGACTGAAAAATGAAAAGATTTTTTTTTTTTTTTTGAAAGAAACCCCAGCCCTTTTTGTTGTGCTGCCCGGATATTATTACACATAATATATATATGTAAATAAATAGTACACATATATATATATATATATATTTATATATATATATTTTATTTTATTTTATTTTATTTTTTTTTTACATATATATATATATTTTTTTTTTTGATGATTTTTTTTTTAAAAAAAAAATTGTATATTTTTTTTTATACTCTTAAACATGCCTGTAACGGGTATCAGAACGAGACTGCTGCCAGATGGAGGATCATATCCACAAATATGGCCACGGCCGTAATGGGAACACTTTATTCAAATGCGTAAATTAATATGACAAGCATACTGCAGCCAGAAACAAATAAAAACAAAAAAAGTTTTATTTTGCGAAGTCTAGCCCTCCATTTTATTTAAAATAAAACAATCTCCCCCAGCCAGTCGCCACTGTGAGGTTCAGGGGCGTGCTCCGCGCCCCGCGCCGTGCGTGCGACGTGCGGTGACACCACTGCTCTCGTTCCACCCTCCCTTGTTTAGGGAAGACGAAATCCAAAGTGCGAGAGGAGTCTTTGTCTATATTAGCACGTTGGAATGTGCCTCGGTTGCCTTGAGTGAATTTTGTATCCAATATGGGAACTTATGGTTTTCCATGTCAAGTTATCCCTTATTTCGTGGATAACAGGATATGGGAATGCATTACTCTTCCATTCCCATTCTCCCCTTTATCTTTCAGGGAAAATAGAGAAGTGCAAGAAAGAATATTGCGACGCCCCCACTATGAATTTTATGAAAATAGCCTTATGGCCTATTTTGGATCACTATGAGTGCCTTGGATTTTCTACGTCAAGTTATCCATTATTTCGGGATACCAAGACATAGAAATACATCACCTTTCCATTCTCATTCTCCCTCATTTAGGGAGAACGTGAAAGTGCAAAGAAAGATGTTGCGAGGCCCCACCTGGATCAAAAATGTTTTAGAGTCGCCACCTTTATTTTAAGGCAAAAATAAAGGAAAACCGTAAAAGAAAACCGAGATTTTAGAAAGCGGGTTCGGAGGCTAAGTTACGAGTTGGGAAGGTGGCACCCAACTCGCCCTTTCGATCTCGAACGCTTTTTGGTCAAGTATGCTTATTGTCACATTTACTTAGCAAATAAATAAGGTCTTATTTTGACAAGAGAAAATTAAAGATACATTCGTGGCCACATTATTTACGACTCGCAATTTGTCTCTTTCCAATAATTACAAACACATTTAAAAATATTTGGCCATTATAACGGCTCTTTTTAGTATTATTTCCTAATAAAATCCGGCATAGCGCTTATATTTTGATATTGAACGGACCGAAATAATACATTTACAAATAAAGACTTTATTGAATAAATAAAGTAAATAAATACAAATTATCTAAAAATATTTTGCCATAATAACGGCTACATTTAGTACTATTTCCTAATAAAATCCGGCAACACAACCGCTTATATATTTACATTGGGCCGGACTAGGAAATAATACTATTACATAGAAATAAAAGACTTTAACAATAAAAGCTTACAAACGGCGTAGGGGTGTGCTCGCTCTGTCCCTCGGGGAGAGAGAGTCTTTTTTTCTGGTCTGGTCTGGTCTGGTTGAAGTTGTATGTTGTGTGAATTTGGGCGGCGTAAGCGCTCACGAAAGTTACTTTTCGGCCTCGGGATCGGGCGGGGTAGCTGCTTATTTCTGGTTGTTTGTTTGACCGGAAAGGCTAAATTTGGCGAGTAACGACACTCGGCTATTTTGGCCTTTAAATCGAGGCGAGCAACCGCTCTATCCACGATTTTTGGGACCGGGAAAAGAAGGTGGATACCTAGGCGGGGGCTAAGGAACACTTCTGGGTTGGATTTGTGTTTGGCGGAGGTTTGGCAGGGTTTCGAGGCTTTAGAAATTTATCTATCGGTGTTTATTTCTTCAGCGTAACAACGACGCAGAGAAATTTTACGCAAAGCAGGTGTGTTGAAATGAGGAGCCGGGTGCCTCTATTTATAGGAGGAAATAGGGACATTGCAGGAATTAAAATTTTCTCTTTGCGCATCAAACGGTTGCACTTTGCGCTGGACCAGTTGTGTTTTGCGGCAAGCTTGCGCTGAAGGAAAGCAGTTTGGGCGCTGCTATATAGAAGTTTGGGCGCCATGCCCAAATCAGATGGGAGCCACGCCCATTTCTCTTTCCGTGCTTCAATCAGTTGTACCTTGCACTGGAAGAATTGTGTTTTGCGTCAAAAATTGGATGAACAGTGGCTGAGTGGAGAATTTGGGCGCCAAGCACATGAAATTTGGGCTCCATGCCCAAAAGTTTGGGAGCCATGCCCAAACTTAATGGTAGCCATGCCTAAATCCCAAAGTTGGCCTATTTTTGACACTTTACTCCCTGCAATTTGTCCTTTTGCGCATCCTGCTTTGTCCTTTTGCATTTTTGACCCTGTAACTTGACATTCGTTAATATTTTAACAGTTCTTGATATTTTTTGTCATGTCACATATCAGGGGTACGAAATTGGGGTGTCTACAATTACCCTCCCAAATCCATTGCTTTCCATCAGGATCGTCACCTGTAGTCGATGAAAAACAATCTTGCCCTTTGATTCTGGCTCGCCACAGACGTCTTCATCCTCTCCTTCTATTACTTTTACCATCCCATTGCACCATGAAAGGTTTAGGACATGCAGATTAACAAGCATTTTGGCCATAAAATCTGACACTAAATATCTCAACTTGTGACAGCAGTAGATCTCTAAAGTTTTAAGGTTTCGGAAACTTTGTAAGTCTTTCGATACATTCTTCCATACATATGTTAACCTAGCTAGCTCAATCAACTGAATACTTTCCAACTTATTGGCTATAAAAGGTGCAAATTCTCCCATAGCTTTCAGCCCATCCAAGTCAAATAGTGTTTCCATAGATTCACAATTGTCAATAACTACTTCTTGGAGATTTTGCAACATCGCTGTTGAATTTACAAAATTCATAAGCTTTTCACAATTCACTCCCACGATGAATCTCAGTTTGTTGGTGGGGCCGTCTTGCGCTTGGCTTGGCGCCACTATCTCTGCTTCGTGATATTCAAATCTTGGATCTCCATCTTGTCCAAGTTCGGGAATGTAACCTACAAAATCCCTTCAGTATCAAGGGTAGTTTATATACAATAAGCTCAGCCTGATTATTGACACAACACATGAGGATTAAAAGGGAAAAAGAAAAAAAGAGACCATACCCATTGATTGAACAGAGGTGGTATGTGTTAGAGAATAATATCTTTTAATTATTCTTGTTGATTTGTATTGAGTAATTAGTGGTAATTACCTTGTAGAGTTCTTTCCTAATTGTGTTACCTTCCTTGTATAGGTTTCTTGTATCCTACTCCTAGTGTAACTCTAATTGTAAATTCCCCTATAAATAGGTGATTTATTCAATGGAAAGGCTATGCCATTATTCCTAAACTTTATTAGTTTCTACATGGTATCAGAGCTCTGCTCCTAAAACCTTCTTCCTCTTCCTCTAGCCGCCGCCCTTAACAACCCCAACAATGGCTAACTAAATCACTCTCTCACCGTCAAAAACCCTCTTGATCCCACCCAAACCTTCGACCTCATCAACATCTCCCACCACAACATCACCAAACTCACCTCTACCAATTACATAGCTTGAAACTCAAGTTGAGGCCACCCTCATGGCTATGACCTCTACAAGTTTGTAGACGGTTCACACCCATGCCCGCCTCCCACTGTCCTCACCAAGGATGCCCAAACATCCAAGGACGTTCCCACCCCAAACCCTCACTACCAGCCTTGGATTCGCCAAGACAAACTCCTCTTTGGGGCTCTTGTTGGCTTCCTGTCTGCTCCCCTGGTTCCTCTGATCCAACAGGCCGCCACTGCTCGTGAAGCCTGGGACATCCTGGCTCATACCTATGCTCGCCCAACTCGCGGTCACATTAAACAGATCAAAGATTACCTCAAGCGAGCAACCAAGGGGACTCAGTCAATCACCGACTACATGCGCCCTGTCAAAAGCCGGCCGATGAACTCGCAAGCTGCAAACCTTCGACCACGAGGATCTCATTGAGACCATCCTCGGTGGTTTGATGATGACTACCGCCACATCGTGGATGTGGTTGAAGGACGGATACCTCATATCGCTTGATGAGCTTCATGAAAAACTCATCAATCGCGAGCTTCTTACGAAGCGCCTCACTTCGTCCTACTCGCACCCTACTTCTGGCCAACCTGCGCACGAGGAGCAATAGCTCGACAGCTCGGCAATCCTCCTCGCAAGCTCGGTATCAGCCGCCCTCGCAACCTCGGCCACCTTCCCAACCCTCGGCATCTGCTCCTCGGCCACAGCGACCGTATCTAGGCAAGTGTCAAGCATGTCGCCAACAGGGCCACTCGGTTACTTGCTGCCCAAACTTTCAACTCATCGCCACCACCTCTATGCCCGCTACTCCCAACTCGGCAAGTGGCTCCAAGTGGCAACCACGGGCTCACCTTGCAACCACGGCAGACACGGGACACCGAATGGCTACTCGACAATGGTGCCTCTCATCATGTCACTAGCGACCTCGGCAATCTCTCAGCTACACTCCAACTACACGGCATGGATGACATGGTCATTGTGATGGTATCGGGTTAACTATCTCCAAAACCGGTTTCTCCTCCCTTCATACACCCTCACACACTTTTCCCTTCATAATGTTCTATTTGTTCCTGACATGAAAAAGAATCTTATATCCATATCTCAATTTTGCATCTCTAATAAAACCTCTATTGAGTTCTTACCAACTTCTTTTCATGTGAAGGATCTGCTGACAGGGAGAATATTGTTGACCGGACAGTCTAAGGACGGTGTGTATGAATGGCCGACCATCTCCCCTCCCCACCCTCTCTTGTGTCGCCCAAAGTCTCATCAGATCGCATCATCGCTTGGCCATCGTCCGTCTGCCCCATCCAAAGTCGATATTATCTAGCCTAGGTTTAGCATTAGACATCGCCGCATCCTCTTCATTGTAATGATTGCCTTTTAATAAAAAGTCATAAAATTCTTTTCATCAAAATACTATTGTGTCTACTCTCCTCTTCAAACTATTTATACCGATGTTTGACTTCCCCTTCCCTCTATTGATGGGTTCAAATACTATGTGATCTTTGCTTGATCACTATACCCATTACATTTTACCCACTGTGACTCAACTCGAGGTTGCCACCATCTTTCCCAAATTTAAAGCCTTAGTGGAAAATTATTTAAAACAACCATAGTCACCCTTTACTCTGACAATGGCGGCGAGTATAATGGGCTTGCCCTGACTCGGCTTGGCCGCCACCTGTCCGCCCCATGGCTCTCACCTTACCTCGCCCCCTCACACCCCGAACACAATGGGTTCTCTGAACGCCGCCATCGCCACATTGTTGAGACTGGTCTCTCCTTTCTCTCGTGCTTCTCTTCCGCCTTTCGGGTCGCTTTTTCCAAACCGCGACCTATCTCATAAATCGACTACCTACACCCACCCTTGCTCGCCAGCCTCCCTACCATAAACTTTTTGGCTCTCTCGCCAACCACGCCAAGCTTCGTGCTTTGGTTGTCTCATATCCTTGGTCTGCCCTTACTCCGCCCACAAACTCGATGCTCGCTCCACTGTGTCTTCCTTGGTTACTCGATCACCAGTGCCTATCTCTATGATCCGAGCACCACCAAGCAGTACATATCGCCATGTTCGCTTTGTCGAGTCCACCTTCCCATGTCCACCCCCCGCCACCAGCCCCGCCGCATGCACACCTATGATAGGAGTCTTGCTACCCCTCATGAACCGCTTCTGGCCCTCATACACCGCCGTGGCTTCCGCTTCCAAGATTCTCCGTCCGTGGCTCTCGCCACTAATCGAATTTGGTTGATCTCACGCCCACGCCCCAACCTCCCACATCGGCCACTGCATCTCGGATACCATCGCCTCTTTTTGCTCCTCATTCCAGGTCTGGCCGCCCATCCTCCTACATATCCGCATCAGGCCCGAGGATCACCCAAGCACTGCAAGTCCCGTGGCCCGCTACATTGGTTCCTATGCCCGCTGCTCCAGCCATCGTGCCTATCGCTCCCCGCTTCCTCAGTTCGCTGCACATCCTCCATAGTCACTGCCTCCAAGAACAACATCTTCAAACCGAAGATCAAAATGAGTCTGGCCAGCCTAGCAAGGGATGCTGAACCCACATGTGTTACTCAGCTCAAGGATGTGAAGTGGCGCCAGCCATGTCCAAGAGTTTGATGCCCTTGCTCGCAATGGGACTTGGGATCTAGTCCTTCCGAAGATGCTCGCAATATAGTTGGTCGAAGTGGATCTACCGTGATCAAGAGACATGCCGATGGTACCGTTGATCGCTACAAAGCTCGCCTAGTAGCCAAGGGATTTCACCAATGACTGGTTGACTACCACGAGACTTTCAAATTGGTTAAACCGACCACTGCTCGCCTTGTTCTCTCATCGGCCGCTTGTCAAGGATGGGATCTTCGCAACCGGATGTGAACAATGCCTTTCTTCAAGGCAACCCGTCCGAGGAGGTATTCATGGCTCAACCGCCTCGGGTTCACCGATAAGGACAAACCTCAACATGTGTGCCGACTTCGCAAGGCTATTTATGGTCTCAAGCAGTGCTCCCCGAGCATGGTATAATGAGCCGCGCCGCTTTCTTCTTGCCTCCGGCTTCCAAAACTCTGTGGTCGACACATCGCCGTTTCATCCTTCAGATCGCGGCACCATCATCTATCTCCTTGATATGTGGATGACATCATTGTCACTGAAACCACTGGTTCAACATTCTATGCTCGCTACTCGCTTTCTCTCAAGGACCTGGTGATCTTCACTACTTTCTTGGGTTGAAGTTGTTGTCCCAAGTGGTCTTCTCGCTTCTCCCAATGAGGGTATATAATGATCTCCTTGCTCATGTGCATGACCGATGCTCGCCCAAGAGCTACGCCTCTTGCTACCTCGCCTACCTTGACTCTTCACACGCATCGCTCTCTGATCCGATGTAATTTCGAGCAATGGCTAGCTTCGACTGCCTCTCACTGGCCTGATGTTGCTTTCACCAACAAACTCTCCCCAGCTCATGCATAGGCCGAATTCATCGAGCATCGGATTGCGGCCAAACGAAGTTCTTCTGATTCTCAGGGCACATTGACGTGGCATCCTCCTTCATCGCGCCTCCTCCCGCTTCTCTCCATGTTTTACCGATGCCGACT
>JABEVN020004645.1:0-11794 GCA_013146195.2 Codonopsis lanceolata | reverse complement strand
ATGTTAAGTTAAGCTAAGTTAAGTTAAGTTAAGTTACGTTAAGTAAATTTACGTTATGTTACATTACGTTAGTTATGTTACGTTAAGTTAAGATTGTAATGTGAATATTTTAATTTTTTTGAAATTATATTGATGCTAATCATTTTTAATTATTGATATTATATTATTAAATTAACATTTCAAATATTAATTTAATAATAAAATATCATTCATTAAATGATTGCTCCCAACTAATACAAAAATAAAAATATTCACATTACAACTTATTATACTATTTAAGAAAATAATAACAAAATTATATAAATAAGTAAAATTGAATTTGCATGTGGTCATCTTGTCGTGTTGCATGTCTCTAGCACATTCGTCGCTAAATATTTTCATAATTTAAAATTAAGTAACCGCTACTTGAAATTTTGAAAAATATTTGATCCGATTGGGTTTTTACGAGATTAGGTGAGAACAAAAATGTAACCAGAATTTGTTGTGCTCATCATTCTATACAACATCGTCTTGAAGAATGACATATTCGTAAGTTAAGTTGCGTTGCGTTGCATTAGAGATTAAGTTAATTGCGTTACGTTAAGTTAAGTTAGAAGTTAAGCAAAGTTAAAATTAAAGTTAAGTTAGGTTAAAGTAAAGTTAAGTTAATTTAAGTTACGTTACGTTAAGTTAAATTACGTTACGTTAAGTTAAGTTAAGTTACATTACGTTAAGTTAAGTTAAGTTACGTTACGTTAAGCAAAGTTAAGTTACGTTACATTACGTTAAGTTAAGTTATGTTACGTTAAGTTAAATTACGTTACATTACGTTAAGTTAAGTTACATTACATTAATTTAAGTTATATTACATTACGTTACGTTAAGTTAACTTACATTACGTTAAATTACGTAAGTTAAGTTACATTACGTTAAGTTAATTAAGTTGCGTTGCGTTGGATTATATGTTTTAATAGGCATAGTGTGTTAAGTTTATAATGGTTCATGTTAGGTACCCCATTAAAATCGCTTGTTAATAGTAGCGTGTTTTCATGTTATAGCGGTTCCAATCGTTACTCCATTATACCATTTCGTTAAGTAGGCGTAGCGTATTTTCATATTATAATGTTCCATCATACTCCATTATAACATTTCGACAATAGGCGTAGCGTGTTTTCATATTATAATGGTCCATTGTAGTCCATTAATTTAAGTTAAGTTAAGTTAAGTTAAGTTAACCAAAGTTAAGTTAAGCTACGTTAAGTTAAGTTAAGTTACGTTAAGTTAAGTTAAGTTAAGTTAAGCTAAGTTAATTTAAGTTAAGCTAAGTTAAGTTAAATTAAGTTACGTTACGTTAAATTAAGTTAGGTTAAGTTGCGTTAAGTTAAGTTAAGTTAAGGATTACGTTACGTTAATTTAGCTAAGTTAAGATTAAGCTAAGTTAAGTTAAGATTGCGTTAAGTTAGAAGTTAAGTTAAGTTAAGTTAAGTTAAGAGTTAAGTTAAAGTTAAGTTACGTTAAGGATTAAGTTAAGTTAAGTTAAGCTAAGTTAGTGTTGCGTTACGTTAAGTTAAGTTAAGTTAAGCTAAGTTAATTTAAGTTAAGTTAAGTTAAATTAAGTTACGTTACGTTAAGTTAAGTTAAGTTAAGTTATATTAAGTTAAGCTAAGTTAAGTTAATGTACGTTAAGTTAAGTTAAGCTAAGTTAAGTTACGTTAAGTTAAGTTACGTAACATTAGTTAAGTTAAGTTAAGTTAAGTTAAGTTAAGTTAAGTTCGTTAAGTTAGTTAAGATTAAGTTAAGTTAAGTTAAGTTAAGTTAGTTAAGTTAAGTTAAGTTAATGTGAAGTTAAGTTAAGTTACGTTACATTGAGTTAAGTTAAGTTAAGTTAAGTTAAGTTAAGAAGTTAAGTTAAGTTAAGTTAAGTTAAGTTAAGTTAATTTAAGTTAAGTTAAGTTAAGTTAAGTTAAGTTAAGTTAATGTTAAGTTAAGTTAACGATTAAATTAAGTTAAGTTAAGTTAAGTTAGAAAAAAGTTAAGTTAAAACTAAGTTAGAAGTTAAGTTAAGTTAAATTAAGTTAGTTAAGTTAAGTTAATTAAGTTAAGTTAAGTTAAGTTAAGTTAAGTTAAGTTAAGTTAGTTAAGTTAAGTTAATTAAGTTAAGTTAAGTTAAGTTAAGATTACGTTAAGTTAAGTTAGAAGTTAAATTAAATTTAAGTTATATTAAGAAGTTAATGTTAAGTTAAGAAGTTAAGTTAAGTTAAGTTAAGTTAAGTTAAGTTAAGTTAAGAATTACGTTGCATTAGTTAAGTTAAGTTAGTTAAGTTAAGTTAAGTTAAGTTAAGTTAGGATTAAGTTAAGATTAGGATTAAGTTAAGTTAAGTTAAGTTAGATTACGTTAATTTAAAGTTAAGTTAAGTTAAGTTACGTTAGTTAAGTTAAGTTAAAGTTAAGTTAAGAAGTTTAAGTTAAGTTAAGTTAAGTTAATTTAAAAATTAAGTTAAGTTAAGTTAAGTTGGATTATGTTAAGTTAAGTTAGGGAAGTTAAGTTAGAAGTTAGTTAAATTAAGTTAAGTTAAGTTAGAAGTTAAGTTAAGTTAAGTTAAGTTAAGCTAATTTAATTAAGTTAAGTTAAGTTAAGTTAAGTTAAGTTAAGTTAGAAGTTAAGTTAAGTTAAGTTAGAAAGTTAAGTTAAGTTAAGTTAAGTTAAGCTAAGTTAAGTTAAGTTAAGTTAAGTTAAGTTAAGTTAATTTAAGTTAAGTTAAGTAGAAACTAAGTTAAGTTAAGAAGAAGTTGCGTTGCGTTAAGTTAAGTTAAGTTAAGTTAAGTTAAGTTAAGTTAAGTTAAGTTAAGTTAAGTTAGTTAATTAAGTTAAGTTAAGTTAAGTTAAGTTTTAGATTAAGTTAATTTAAGTTAATTTAAGTTACGTTAAGCTAAGTTAAGTTCTGGTTAAGTTAAGTTGCGTTACATTAAGTTAAGTTAAGTTGCGTTAAGTTAAGAGATTAAGTTAAGTTAAAGTTAAAGTTAAGTTAAGTTAAGTTAGTTAAGTTAAGTTAAGTTAAGTTAAGTTAAGTTAAGTTAAGTTACGTTTAAGTTAAGCTAAGTTAAGTTAAGTTAAGTTAAGTTAGTTAAGTTAAGTTAAGTTAAGTTAAGTTAAGTTAAGTTAAGTTTAAGCTGAGAGTTAAGTTAAGTTAAGTTAAGTTAATTAAGTTAAGTTAGAATTAAGTTACGTTAAGTTAAGTTAGTTAAGTTAAGTTAAGTTAAGTTAAGTTAGCTAAGTTAATTTGCATTAAGTTAGAAGTTAAGTTACGTTAAGTTAAGTTAAGTTAAGTTAAGTTAAGTTAAGTTAAAGTTGAATTTATTAAGTTAAGAAGTTAAGTTAAGTTAAGTTAAGAGATTAAGTTAAGTTAGAAGTTAAGTTAAGTTGCGTTAGAAGTTAAAGTTAAGTTAAGTTGAATTCGTTAAGTTAAGAGTTAAGTTAAGTTAAGTTAAGTTAAGTTAAGTGTAGTTGCGTTAAGTTATGTTAAGTTAACGTTAAGTTAAATTAAGTTATGTTAAGTTAAGTTGCATTAAGTTAAGAGATTAAGTTAGTTAAGTTAAGTTATGTTACGTTATGTTAATTAGTTAAGTTAAGTTATGTTAAGTTAAGTTAAGTTACGTTAAGTTTTAGTTAAGTTACAGTTAAGTTAAGTTAAGTTAAGAATTAAGTTAGGTTATGCTAAGTTAAGTTAAGTTAAGTTAAGAAGTTAAGTTAAGTTAAGAGTTAAGATTTAAGTTAAGTTAAGTTAAGCTAAGTTAAGTTATGTTAAGTTAAAGTTAAGTTAAGTTAAGTTAAGTTAAGTTAAGTTAAGCTAAGTTATGTTATGTTAAAAGTTGCATTAAGTTAAAGTTAAATTAAGTTAAGTTAAGTTGTATTTGCATTAAGTTAGAGGTTAAGATAGAGTTAAGTTAAGTTAAGTTAAGTTAAGTTAAAGATTAAGGTTAAGTTTAAGTTACTAGTTAAAGTTAAGTTATGTTAAGTTATGTTAAGTTAAGTTACATTAAGTTAAGTTAAATTAAGTTATGTTAAGTTAAGTTACGTTACATTAAGTTAAGTTAAGTTAAGTTATATTATGTTAAGTTAAGTTATGTTACGTTATGCTAAGTTAAGTTAAGTTAAGCTAAGTTAAGTTATGTTAAGTTAAGTTATGTTAAGTTAAGTTACGTTAAGTTAAGTTAAGTTAAATTAAGCTAATTTAGTTAAGTTATAATGGTACATCGTACTCCATTATACCATTTCGCCAATAGGCGTATCGTGTTTCATGTTATAATGGTCCATCGTATTCCATTATACCATTTTGTCAATGGGCGTAGCGTGTTTTCATGTTATAATGGTCCATCGTAGTCAATTATAACATTTCGCTAATAGGCGTAACATGTTTTCATGTTATAATGGTCCATCGTACTCCATTATACCATTTCGCCAATAAGCGTAGCGTGTTTTCATGTTATAATGGTCCATCGTAGTCCATTATACCATTTCGCCAATAGGCGTAGCGTGTTTTCATGTTAAGTTACGTTAAGTTAAGTTAAGTTATGTTATGTTAAGTTACGTTAAGTTAAGTTACATTATGTTACGTTACGCTATGTTACATTACGTTACGTTACATGAAGTTACCTTAAGTTAAGTTACGTTACGTTATGTTACATTACGTTACGTTACGTTAAGTTACGTTACGTTGCGTTAAGTTAAGTTAAGTTACGTTACGTTAAGTTACGTTAAGTTAAATTAAGTTAAGTTACGTTAAGTTAAATTAAGTTAAGTTAAGTTAAGTTGTAATGTTAATGTTTTAATTTTTGTAATTATATTGATGCTAATCATTTTAATTATTGATATTATATTATTAACTTAACATTTCAAATATTAATTTAATTTAATTTCAAACATTATTGATATTTTATCATTCATTAGAATTTAATTTCAATTTATATTCAGCGACGGAAAATTCCGTCGCTAAAGGTGTTTAACTTTAGCGGCGGGTACCTAAAAAACTGAGAAATTAAATTCTGAAAATTCAGTTTATTTTCAGCGACGGAAAATTTCGTTGCTAAAGGTCACCTTTAGCGGCGAAAAATTCCATCGTTGTTAAATTTCGTCGCTAATCAGCGACGAAAAATTTCCGTGGCTAAAAATTGCGTATTGCATTTGAGGCACGCTTTCTAGTAGTGATATATATAATATATATATATATATATATATATATATATATATATATATATATATATATATATATATATATATATATATATATGAGTTACGTGATTGTCACAATTTGCTTCATGGCTTCTCTTTGAATCATGTTTTAGCGAAGCGAGAATAGCGTTGACTTGACTTCTTGGTGCCCACGCTCATCTTATCGGTAAGAATTTTGACAATTTTGCTTCTCTTCCAAGGGATGTGAAGACTGACTGCTGTGGATACCTAAGGTTTCTATAACTTTAGGAATGATCGTAATTAGTTGGTATTTGTAGTTTCTATGGTTCAAAAAAATTACTTATTTAGATCAGTTAGTTTTCCTTTTTCGCATTTTGTCTTGCATTATTTCTTCTTTTCGAGTTACGGTTCATTTGTCTCCTATAAATCGGGTTAGGCTGGTTATTCTCTTCTCGTTTACAATTTGTGTTGCATATTTAATAAAATCTGGCTAGGTACCGTCCCTGCTTCCTTTTAAAAAAAACCCAGAGAGATAGAATATTTCTTTGTGCTAATCAATGATGTGGGCTCCCTTTATATACTAGTTTGATCGGACCAAAGCTAGATTTAAGTAACTCAAAAACTGATTATCTCAATTAGCAAGGAGAAGATTAAACAAATTATTTACTTAATCATTAATCATTAATGATTAATTAATGATATTTGAAAAGTACTCCCTCCGTCCCGTATAAAGGTTTCTAGTGGGTAAAATACAAGTATTAAGAAATATAATTAATGATGTGTTGTAAAATATGTTGAGACAATAATACTCATTATACATATTCTCTCTTTTATTAATTATGTACCTATTACACTCTCTTACTACAATGTGTAATAATGATAATATTAAATAAAAGAGATATATTATGAAAAATGGTATAAAATTTGTATATACCAAAAATTTTTAGCAAAATTAGTTAGGACATCCTAAAATAAAAAGTAAAAATTTTTATTCGGGATGGAGTGAGTAACAGTTTTGACGTAAGTGTCAAACCTCTCCAACTCAAGTCAAGTGGGATTTGAACATTGAACTCAAACTAAGAAACGGGGACCAAGTCTTGATTCTTGTAGGTCTGATAATTGGGTGGATTAGATTGGGTAATGGATTGAAACATATCGAAATCCTTAGAACTCAAATATCAAATAAGTTGAAATGAATTGGGTTGGAACGTGTGGACTAACCCGTATCAACCTGACTTTCCCCCCAAAAAAACATAAGAGTAATGCTGGAGCCACTCAATAAGCACACAAATTTGTGCACCAAATGATTTAGTTTTCAATGTGTCATCTTATTTGATATTTCATGGGCTCCACTATAAATTAAAAAGTTATGTTAACAATATGACACATAAGATGCCACATTATTTGGTACTCAAAATTAAATGCTATTAGAGTGGCCTAGTATTACCCAAAACATAAACCTATAGCATAAAAATACATGGGTAAAACATGAGTAACATGGGCGGCTCTCGCTTTAACAGACACGACCCATTAATGTGGGATTGGTTATGAAGACTAATAGCCTTCATTTTGCATTACCTACCAAAAGCCTTGGTCCTTTCAAACATATTCAAACCCATTTATCCAACATGTAAGCTCTCTCATTAACTGCCTACCAATTGATGCCCCATCCTCTCTCTCTCTGTAAAAATCTTTCTATAAATAGAGAAACAAAACTAGCTAATTCTTCACACAATAGCGAGAGAGATGGGTTCTAAGACAATTCTTTTTCTTTTCCTTTCTTTTGCCATTGTTCTTCTCATTTCCTCAGAGGTGGCTGCTAGGGATTTGGCTGAACAAACCTTCACCGTTTCTAATGGTAAAAGTGAGTTCTGGTTCTTTAATAAATTTCTTTATAATGTCTTCAAAACAATTTCAGTTTTTCATATTTCTAATACAATTAATTTGTATGTTTCTGAAGCTGTGGCAGTCAAAGAATTAAATGGTGGTGGAGAGGAAGCCCAGTATGATCCTATCCCTGCATACCCTGGCGGCTCCTTGCCCTCTCCCCCGTACTACCCATAATTCATATGGCATTAGTTCTTTGTTGTAATATTTAGGATGAATATTTACTCTTGATAAGCGTCAATCAATTATCTATATATATTAATTCATAATCTGTCCATTGAGTTGATGTAAAATACCACCTCTATTTATAGTAATATTCATTTGGATGTTCCCAGTGCCACCATAGGAGGTTACTTCCATGGATATATTTTACGCAAAACGTTAAAAATGATGATTTTACGGTATCTTCTATAAGACAAATCCACATGTCCGACCCTCTGTGTGTTATGTAGTAGGCTGAGCTTAGAGGATGTGGCTCCGTCTTACGGATCCTAATTTTCGTAAGACGGTCTCACTTGAAACCTATCCTAAATATAAAACATGTTATTAATTGAAATTTAAAAAAATGGTTCAGTTAAGCTGGTTTCGGGTGGAAGTTATTAACCTTGGGTGAGGTCCCATGCTTGAAACCTATAAGCCTTAAATGATTTATAAATGAAATGTTTTATTTCTTGCTCCGGTGCCCCTGGTTTTCCAACAGTTAATGCCGGAAATTTATTCCTTCTGAACCTTTGTAATTTAATCCCCTATCAGCTCCGTTAGTCATATGTTTAAAGAGATTGCAAAACGTGAATTTTATTGATACTGGCTTTTCAAATATATACAACTTGGATGCTAATCTTTAGGCTTGAGATTTACATGAATAAAATACAAAATATAAAAGATATACCTAATCATTCCTAATCATAAAATAATAACCATATTTACAATGTCAACTCCTAGAAATACTGAAACAGAAATGACGAGAATTGTGCTATGAATCTGGAGGATATTTGGTATCCTTATCTTTGTGAATCGGAGGATACTTGGTATCTTTAATATGCTCCCCAAGTTGGACTGGCTGGGAATAGAGTCCAATCTTGGAAATAAGTGACAGGAAACGAACTCGGGACAACGGCTTAGTGAGAGCATCTGCAAGTTGGTTGTGACCAGATATGTGCTGAACTCGGAGCCGTCCCTGTTGAACTTGTTCGCGCACAAAATGGAATGCAAGAGCGAGATGCTTCATACGAGAGTGAAAGATGGGGTTGGCAGAATAGTTAACTGCTCCGAGATTGTCAGAGTAAATGACTGGAGAGGCTGCGGGTGTGAGTGAGTTCGAGAGAAGGTTTTGAACCCACATAAGTTCAGTAGTAGCGCCACGTACCGGAATTCGGCCTCCGTTGAGGAGCGAGCAAGGGCTCGTTGTTTCTTGGAAGACCAAGCAATGAGATTGCGCCTCAAGATAAACCAAAAACCAGTGGTGGAGATAAAATCGCCCTTATCTCCAGCCCGCCGGCATCACAAAAGCATGAAGGACGGGAGGGGAGATTTTGAAGAGTTGAAGACCGAAATGAATAGTGCCGTGTAGATATCGAAGAAGGCGTTTGAGAGCTGCCCAATGATTTTCTTGAGGATGATGAATGAATTGAGCAAGTTTATTGACCGGGAAAGCAATGTCCGGACGAGTGAGTGATAAATATTGCAAACTCTCAACAATGGCACCGGTAGTCAGAGGGATTGCAGATGGGTGTCCTAGGAGAGGCAGAGAGGGGGGGTAGGAGTTCATGGGGGTTGAGGAAGGTTTTGAGTTATCCATGTTGTATTTGACAAGAAGATCAGTAATGTATTTAGACTGAGAGAGTAGAAGACCTTGAGAATTTGGTGTGACCTCAACTCCTAGAAAATAAGAAAGAGGACCGAGATCCTTTAGGGAGAAGCGAGAAGCAAGGGTTGTGATGAAGGGCGTTAGAAGTGAGTTGGAAGGGCCGGTGACAATAATGTCATCGGCGTAGACAAGTAGAAGAAGGCGACTCGAGGTGTGGTGTAGGTGAAGAGAGATGAATCAAAAAGTGAAGGAGTGAAGCCAAAGGAAATGAGAAATGATTTTAGTTCGGTGTACCACCACGCGGGGGCTGTTTAAGGCCATAGATGGCTTTGAAAGCCGACAGTGGACAAAAAGAAGGGTCGGAAGTGTTTAGAAAGCCTGGGGGTTGGGACATAAAAATTGTGTTAGAAAGATGACCTTGTAGAAAAACGTTGTTTATATCAAGTTGGCGAAGAGACCAACCTTGAGTAATTACAAGAAAGAATGAGATCGAATGGTCACCGGTTTAACTACGGACTGAAAGTGTCGAGTAGTCAAGCCGGGCCGTTGGTGGAATCCCTTTGCCACAAGGCGGGCTTTATATTTGGAGATGGTGTTGTCGGGATTGTATTTGACACGAAAAACCCACTTCCACCCTATGATATTAGGTGCTTCCGAAGAGGGAACAAGACTCCAAGTATTGTTTCGCATGAGGGCATCATATTCCTCACGCATGGCGGCATGCCGGTGAGGAGTGGCAAGGGCCTTTGCTTTTGTGGAGGTGGGGAGAGAGGTAGGATTGGTCGGTGCTAGCTAGAGAGGCATACTTTGGGATTGGGTTTTTCGATGTTGTTGGACAACACGGTAGTAATAGTTCTGGCCGAGGAGGGTTAGGCGAGGAGGTGGATAGTGTTTCAAAGTGGGGAAAGGTGTGGCGGCCGGGGACAAGTTCGGGGGGATTAGCGAGTGGGAGGCGGGCGCAGGGGTGCAGGGTCCTGGAGGGATCGGCGGAGGGTGGGGGAGGGTTTGGTCGAACAGGGTGGGGAGGGTGGGAGGTTGTGAGGATTGGGATTGTAAGAGAACACCATTCATTTGGGGACATTAACCGCTTGTGAGGGTGTGGTGGAGGTAAGTGTGGTATAGGAAATTCGGTTTCAAAGAATTTGACATGGCGAGGTATATATACGGTTAGTGGTTGGGTCTAAACAATGGTAAGCACTTTGGGAGGAGGAGTAGCCAATGAAGATGCATGGAGTGGATTTGGGGGCTAGTTTGTGTGGAGCATGAGGCGAACCACGGGTGCAGCAAAGGCACCCAAATGAGCGGAGTTTGGTATAGTTAGAGGCGAGTTTGAATAAGCGGAGGAATGGTGAATCATTATGAAGGGTGGGAGTGGGCATGCGGTTAATTAAGTAAGTCAGCGGTAGTGAGAGCATGAGGCCAAAATTTTAGAGGAAGGTGTGCATGTGATAGCAAGGTGAGGCCGGCTTCAACGAGGTGTCTATCTATGCCGGCGAAGCCATTGTGTTCGAGGGTGTGTGGAGGGATGTGAGATGGGAAATGCCATTGTTAAGAAGAGACAGAGTAAGTTTGAGATATTCGCCACCGTTGTTGGAGAAAACTTGGAGAATGGGTTTGTCAAAAATTTCTCAACTAAAGCACAAAACCTATTGAAGGTGGAAAAGGTGTCGATTTGTGTTTAAGAGGATATAGCCAAGTATATTTAGTGAAATGATCAACAAAGATGACATAATATTTGTAATTGTCATAGGAGTGTATGGGAGATGTCATACATACATCCGAAAAAATTAAATCAAGTGGTGCGTGAGAATGTAGAGAGGAAGTAGAAACTTGAAGCTTATGACTTTATTAATATTGCAAGGATCACAAGTAAAGGAACCACTAGGAATTGATAATGAAAATTTATTATTCAAAAAAGCGAAACAATAGGGGAGGGGTGGCTAGTCTATGATGCCAGACTTGAGAGTTGAGGCGAGCTATGTGTGAGCTTGAGGAGAGAGATGAAGGATTCCATGTGTGAACACCACGATCACATGTTCCTTGGAGAAGAATGCAGGTTGGTCGAGATTTCCTTTATGAAAAGAAGAATGTGAGAATGAGATAGTGGCATTATTATCCTTGCAAAATTGAAAGCGAACAAGATATTTCGGAAATTAAAGAACATGCAGTACATGATTAAAGACAAGAGAAAAGATTAGAAATAGTTAAGAGAAGGAACCTATATTAGAGATGGGAGGAGGATCCATCTCCGATGATATATGGCGGTGCCATCATAGGGGTGATGGAGGAGGAGTAGAGATCATTTGTGATATGATTTGTGGCTCGCTCCACAAGCCAAGGGGCGGAGGGTATTGTCGAGAGGAAGTGGTAGTATGAGCTTGGGCCGAGGTGGGGTTGAGTATGGCGAGATGGTGGGTGGAAGGGGAGAAGGGAAGGTAACCATAGGGAAATCTCGTTTGAATTAGTCGACCTGCGAGATGACATGACCCTGGCGACAATGGCACTTTCCCTTAAAGAGGGTAGGAGTGTTGTTGCGGTTGTGAGGAGGGTGGGAAGGATAGGCTTGATTGGTGGGATGCAGAAGGTGTGTGGTGATGGGAGAAGGCGGCATGGGCAGGAAAAGAGCAGGTGTGGTGGGGAGTAGTTGTTTTAGGGTGAGTTCATGGTGGATGAGCTTTTCGTGGAGGCTTGGCGAGGATATTGGGTTGTCCAGCTACTTGAGTCAATGATGGGTTTGAAAGCATCATAGTCCTAGCCGCGAGAACAGCAGCAACAACATCTTCGGATCCATAGGTTTGCCTAAGGGCAAGTTTATCAATGCAAGACTTAATGGTTTGCATGTAGTCGAGTGATTGTGAGGTTGGATTTAGTGATGGAGTCAAGGTGGTCTTTTAGTGAAGGATGTGGGCACGAGAGGGATGGCAGGTTTT
>JABEVN020004644.1:0-11831 GCA_013146195.2 Codonopsis lanceolata | reverse complement strand
CGTAGCATGGGAGGAAAATAACCCCTAATCTCCTCTAAACCTCCAAATCAACATTCAACAAACTCAACCTTCGAACAATGAACTGGATGGAAGAATGGAACTCCGCTCCTTATCCTCGACAATAGCAATGATACCAATGGCCTTAGCTCGACCCCAACTCCAATTATGCAAAAACGGGACATCCAAGCTAAGGCCCACACAACAAAAAGCTAGGGGGAACTAAATATGTCCTAAGTTTCCCCCACGCTATTCTCGCACTACTACTCCCTCAAAAATAAAGTCTATGCCCAAGCAAAGACTTACCTCGTGAATCACACCAACACCCCCTTATATCACCAAAAAGAAAAACCGAGGATTTTCTATCCTAACGCCTCTAAACCAAACCTCCTACACCAAAATAAATAAACCTACCCTACGCTCCAATCCTCCCTTATGTCTTCAACTCAGGTGATATAAAAGATGAAAGAAATTCACTCACTCACCTTTTCCTAGGTGCCGTTTCGGTTTTCACCTAGACTCTCATTTTTTTTCATTTTTTTTTAATTGTTTTATTTTTTTTTCACACTCTCCTTTTTTTTGCTAAGCGCCTCCGGGTTTCACTTAGCCTCTCTTTTCTTTTCTTTCTTTTTTTTTTTTTATTTCTTTTTCTTCACACCCTCTCCTTTTGCCTAAGCGCCCTCTCGGGTTTTCACTTAGCCTCTCTTTTCTTTTCTTTCTTTTTTTTTTTTAAAAGCGAACAAATACAACAACAACAAAGCACATGCACCCCTTCACTAAATCATGCATAGTCCCATATGCATCACGAGAAGTAAAATATAAGTGAGGCAGGGGTAGGGATACCTCTCGGAACTCTTGGGCGGCTGAGCCCGATAGTCCATGGACCTGTTTGCCCATTTGGGCGCTCTGCAGGAATGGCCAACTACGCCATCTCCCGTCATCATCTTTGTGGTGCCATGCGCGCCCAAATAATCATGAATCGCTCACGGCGATCCATAGAAATAACAAATTGCTATCCATACGAGTAATCAAGCGATTCCGCCACTATCACCCGGACTTCGCTCGCGACCCGAGAATCAACATTCTCAGCCTCCTCCATATAGTCATCATCTTCATCGTCATCCTCCTCGTCTTCAAACTCAGCCTCTTCCTCAACTTGCTCCTCGACAATTCGAACATTCATCCCTCTTACCTCCCTCTTATTGCTTTCAAGGGAATCTCGAGAGATGGGCCTAATAATCTTCACTCTGTCGCCCCCAAATTCCACGAACACCGCGGCCTTGACCAAACCCGTGTCGGTGATAGATGCGAAATCCATTCGTTTACTTTCTCCCACATCTTGCATATGTTCTGAAATAATATGCCCCAAAGAAATAGATCCACCGTTTATAATCAAATGAATCAAGACCGCATGATTCCACGGAACTTTCAAATGCTGCGATGTCGGAAGCAACCTCGAACACACAAATTTATTAACCCCCTTTGCCACTAAATTAAACTGAGTTTCAATCACAAACTTGGGCGAACCATCCGGTTTGTTGGTCCATTGAAGTTGGTTGCCCTCCAATGTCCTCACCACATCAGCAAAATATACCCGCCAATCCCCATTCATAGCTTGCACATATTCACATTCCTCTCGAGTCACCCTAGGAAGTCCGTAGAACCTATTAATGTCATCACTCCTGAATCTTATTGTCTTTCCCCTCACATAGGAAAGCCCTGGTTCTGTGGGGATTTTATTCATGTTCGAGTAAAATTCTTTAACCACCAAACTGTTTCCCTCCTCCCTTGGCTCATCACAAAAACGTTGCCAATTTCGAAACCCAAATTTCTCAGCAAGGCCAAATGATCCTATGTTAAACTTTCTCTCTGCAATTATGGCCCTATTCGAATGAAAGTAGAAATAATTTTGGGACAAGTAATAATTGAAACGTGAGGAGTCATGGGGATCCTCACAACGGAGAAGGGTTCCGAGTGGAGGGGCACTAGACGTACTCTCATCATGTCTTTGTTTTTTCCGGGATTCATTGGATTTTTTTCCTCCTTTTTTCGATTGGTCCTTTGTGTTTCCCATGTTCAATTCAAGCAACGAGATAATGCAACCACAATAATCAACCTTGCCACACAAATAGAAACTACAAGGAATGGGTAGAGAGATTCCTAACCTTGATGAAAACAAAATCTGGAAAAATTGTGGCCGGAAAATTTGAACTCCGCCGGAATCTGCAAAAGTTCGCCGGAATCTTCAAAGGTTCGCCGGAAAACTCAAGGGTTTTAGATGAAATTGCCCGGAATGGAAGAATGCTTGGTGAATCTGAAAGCTTAGGGGAAGGGGAATAACTTTTGTAACAGGAATGTGGTGAGAAGGAGGGTGGAAGAGGGAGGATTTCGCCGGAATGTATGGAGGAGGAGAGTTTCGTTGGAGAGAGAAGGAGAGAGAGAGAAGCGAGTTGCGTTTGTTTTTGGTGAGGGTATCCAGCCTTTTGACTTCCTTAAATACCTGACCCAAATCAATACCCAATCCGACCCGAATTTGGTTTGACCCGAGCAATTCCTTTCATGGGTCAGACACACAAACCATAATTCGACATTGAGGCGGCCGCATGGCCTGATGTGAGGCGTCCGCCTCAATTACTGAGACTGCGCAGTTTTTCTGAACCTCTTGAGGCGGCCGCATGGAATGTCGTGGGGCGTGCGCCTCAATTGTTGTGGCTTGAGCTGTTTTTGGACAGACTGAGGCGGCCGCATGAACTTCGTGGGGCGGGCGCCTCAAATGCGGCAACTTGGGCTATTTTTGGGCAACTTGAGGCGGGCGCATGAACTCAATGGGGCGGGCGCCTCAACCTTGAAAATTTTGGCATCCGATTCTGAAGTTGAGGCGGGCGCATGAACTTAATGTGGCGGGCGCCTCAACCTTGAAAATTTTGGCCTCCCATTCTGAAGTTGAGGCGGGCGCCTGGGTCCTAGTGAGGCGGCCGCCTGGGTCTCTGGGAAATTTGCTCCTTGCTCCTTGCTTTTTCCTGCACAACACCACACACAAAAATACCTAAGTAGCACCAATTCCACAAAAAATAAAGTGAAAAGAAATAAAACAAAGATAAATAAGTAATAAAATAAAATGAAAACGAAAACCAGGGTTGCCTCAGGTAAGCTAAGCTTCCCTTCTTTACCGTCTTTAGCTAGACCAAATGCTTAGGAAAGCCCAGGCATAACTAATGATTAATCATAATTAGGATCGTAGAGATCCATCATCTCCACATCCTCTACATTAGCCTCTCCCCCATCAAAATAGGGCTTTAATCTTTGCCCATTTACCTTAAACTCTTGGTCTCCGGAGAGACTAGAGATCACAACCGCACCATGTGGGAATACCTCCCTCACCAAATAGGGACCGGTCCACCGGGACCTCAATTTACCGGGAAACAAGCGCAAGCGGGAATCAAACAAGAGGACTTTTTGACCTACCTCAAATTCTTTCCTCAAAATCATTTTATCGTGCCACGCTTTTGCTCGTTCTTTATAAGACAAATTATTTTCATACGCCTCTCTCCGGATTTCATCAAGTTCATTCAATTGCAGTTTTCTTTCCTCACCGGACCCGTCTAAGTTCATATTGAACTTTTTGATTGCCCAAAAGGCTTTGTGCTCTAATTCAACGGGCAAGTGACATTGTGACGACCCGACCCGGATCCCAAGACGAAATCCCAAGGTCGTACCGCCAGGGGAACAAATAACAACAAACAAATAGCAAATAATGGGTAGGGCCATAACGGCGATACACCGACAACTCAAAACACATGCGGAAGCTAAATGAAATAAAACAGTGGCGCCCGAGTTAACAAGCTCAAACTAAAAACAACCAAAGAGATAGTAAATCTCTCAGTCCAAAAATTCGATTCGCGTGCCGCAACATTGGGCACGTAGGACAAACTCCCTGTTATGCAATTCCAATCTATAGCATAATAAAAACCAAGTCATCGGCGAAGCTACGGCCGGCACCCAACATTACACTAAGTCTAAGACTCTAGTCTAACAACTCAACGGCTACACACATGCCGGAGTAAAAACATAATACTTTAACTAGCAATATAACATGCTAAACATAAACACCAATTAACCAAGCGACTAGAACCGATCGGCTACCAACAACATAAGTACTAATAATTATAAGTACTAACAACCAGAAAACATACGGAGATATAACCATAAATATACATCAAGCACGACTTCTACTCGTCGGCTACCAAAAGAATAAGCTAACAACATGATTACAATATTACTAATCACATTCAGGTTTGCTACCCAATCATGAAGTTTACATAACTTCATTTTCCCAACGACCTCACCAAAAACAAAATACACATCTAAGTAGCAACCTTGCCAAAAGAATTCCTTGCCAACGTAACCTTCTTGATTTACTTGGATCCGCACGCTCGGCTCGGATCTAGGGAAAACAACCAACAAATAAAAGTAAGTCACAAAGACTTAGTAAGTTACTAACCGTAACTTCCTATCATGGCATAATGCTCAATCATAAAATACATCATGCTATCGTCATGAAATAACCTTATATAAATTCATGTTATGGCATCCATGCTCAACATTAATAAAATATGTTATCATTGTAGTATAACATCTCACTAAAATCCATGTCAGGGCATTTATATGCTTAACGATCATCATTCTTGTTATTGGTATAACATAGCCTTCCAATGATTTACATGTCAAGGTATATAAACTTAACAACAATAATTCCTGCTTTTAACATAGTGCCATATCCGAATAATATTCATGATAAAGCATATTAGCTTAACAACAGTAATTCATGTTATTATTATAACATAGCCTTCCCATAATATTCATGTCAAGGCATACAAACTTAACAATAATGATTTATACCTTTGGCATAAAACCACATTCCAATAATATTCATGTGATAGCATATATGCTTAACAACATTAATCAATATGTTATCTATTAAGTATAACATGTAAGAAACCAAAACAAACATCATATCATATCCAATTCACCAAGCACGTTATTCACTTAAGCACTTGTGAAACAATTCATATATAAGGGATATGATACCATTACCCAAATTCCTCCGCGTGTCGCTCTGCAAAACACGTGCAAAACCCTTATGTGCCCTCGATATCCCTCTCGTAGATATCGGCGTCCCGAGACGAGCCTCTCCGCTCGAGTTCCATAGTTATCAAAGTCATGTGTATTACTACAACTAAGATAAACTACTTCCCCACCGTGGCCATCGATGGAGGGGTGTGTGCAAACCAAGACGGCGATCCATCGCGATCACGAATCCCACAATTCGTGAAGACGATGTATCGTCCCACCAAAGACTCAACCAGGCCAGGCAATGGACTCAAAACCCAAGCACAAGTAATATATACTCATATGCTCAAAACAAGTAGGTAAACACTCTACCATCAAACTAGTCATGCAATTCATCCACAACTAGCATAAACATCACAACCGAGAATCATATAAGTTCTCATAATCAAGTGTGCTTCACACACCTTAAAACTTCTTGGAGGCTCGACCTCCATGAATTCTACCCAATACTCCGTAGGACTTAAAATTATAGTTCCTAGGATTCATACTAACCCAAAGGTTAACTCCGTTGAGTTCAATCTAAGTTTTCCGAAAATTCAAGGAATAGAAGCTTAGGCTTCATCATCCCCTATATTCAAAACTATCGCCCAAAACCATAATCCCAATGTTCAATATACTCATATAAACCCAACAATTTACTTAACAAAGCAACTTAGAACAAATCAATCATCTTGTGCATAATTTCATCTAAGTCATCATACCAATCATAACCTTCAAATCATGATTAAAATTTACAACATGGTTTAATATACTCTATTAAGCATATAAAACATATTAATCAAGCTCACATCAATAAATTGCAAGCTAAAACAAAATTAGGGCAAGGCACCCTCCAAGTATCTCAACCAAACCAACATCAATACCCATGGAAAATCAACATAACCAAATTCAATAAACTAGTTAGAACATGAATTTCACATATATCATGGTCTCACATAGGTCAATCAAGTTCTATCAACAAATTGAAAAACCTAGGGTTCATGCTTCTTCTACAACCCTAACAATGGCTTCCATTGACCTCAAATAACACAAATGGTTGTTTCCCTAGGGTCAATGGAGCTCAAAAATCAATGGAAGAGAGGTAGAAACTTACCAATTTTCGGCCTCCCAAACTGCCCAATTTCGAAACCCAAAGGATGATGTCTTCTCCTCAACTCTTTCCTCAAGTTCACGGGTAGGAAGGGGGAAAGGATGACCCAAGGCTGTGGCTTCCAAGCTCAAGCCCTCCAAGTATCCAAGAATCCTCTCCTTAAGTCTCCTTAGGCTGTTCACAGAAGAGCAAGGTGAAAGAGTCGTATTCTGGCCGAACAAAATGAAGAAGAATGCGGCTGATCTCATTTATATATGGGGGATTAATTCCCCTAATCAAGTCACTAATTACCCCTAAATCTCTTAATAGATGTTTAGGATTAAGATTAGGCTAATTAAGTGAGTTTAGGATAGGTTTAGAATGGTTTTAATGGGTAAAAATCGGACAGCGCACAAAACAGGAAGCAAAATCCCGTAATCCTGAATTCAGACCCTTGCGGTCGCTTGGTGGGTAAGTGATGCGACCGCATCACTTGGTTTCCAGCATTCCAAGTTTTCTCGTTTCCTTGCTCGGTCCCGGACTCTCCCGCATGCAATCTCGAGTCCTTCCAAGCCAAAAATGGTCTACAATCCAACCTTAATAACCTCCACTCTATAACCAAAACAATCAAGTCCCAAACCTCAACAAAACAAGGCCAAGAACTCAGGCAGAACTCTCCCGAACGACAACCGAAAAAGTCGAACTGAGAAGGGTTAACGCTAGAATCAAACTAGCAACCAAACCGACAATGCAACAAGCATCTAACCAATATCCAAGGCATGTTAATGATGTTATAAATGCCCTCTAACAATTATCCATGTGTTAACCACATAAAACATAAACCCGAGATTCAAAGCATCTCGCGAAAGAAAAAATGCATACGTGCATCTCAAACAACGTCAATGATCATGCTATTGACTCTAAACATATACGGGAGCTAAATGAACATATTCATGATGATTATAAGTGTATGAGTTCATGCATATCACAAGCAAGCAACATTTCAGGGTTTTACAGACATGGCTTCCCAAACACCAATCGGTATGGGGACATACCAATAGGTGTCTTGTAAGCCGTACGATAAGCCCACAAAGCATCCTCTAGCCTAAGACTCCAATTTTTCCTATTCGGGTTTACGGTCTTTTCGAGGATGGACTTGATTTCCCTATTGGAAACTTCTGCCTGGCCATTGGTTTGGGGATGATAGGCGGTAGAGACCTTATGAGTGATGTTATACTTTTTGACCAAGGCCTCCACCATCCTGTTGCAAAAATGAGTCCCCCTATCACTGATCAAGGCCCTAGGCATCCCAAATCTAGACACAACATTGCTCTTGAGGAAACTCACCACCACCTTAGAATCATCGGTGCGTGTAGGGATTGCTTCGACCCATTTGGAAACGTAGTCCACTGCAAGTAAGATGTACACAAAACCAAAAGAAATAGGAAACGGACCCATAAAGTCAATTCCCCAAACATCAAAAACCTCGCAATTCATTACGATGTTTTGTGGCATCTCATTGCGGCGTCCTATATTTCCAACACGTTGACAGGTCCTCCACAAGACTTACAAAAGGCGGCATCCATAAATAATTTTGGCCAAAAGAAGCCACTGCTTTGTCTAACACTTTCTAGCGGTGTTGTTGGCACCAAAGTGACCACCACATGCATACTCATGACGAACTTAAGAATAGAGGCCATCTCATTTTCAGGGACACAACGACGAATAACTTGGTCAAGATGATGCTTCCACAAGTTTGGTTCGTCCCACACATAGTACTTAGCCTCAGCGGATTTTGTCTCTTTTAGATTTAGAAAAACTTGGGGAATTTTATTAGAGACCAAAAGTTTACCAAATCCGCATACCAAGGCAACACGTCCTTAGCGCCCTGAAAGCCTCATCAGAAACTTCGTCCCTAAGAGGGGCTTGCTTATAAGGCTTGCCATCCTCTCTCACCAAACGACTCAAGTGGTCGGCCACTACATTTTCAGCTCCTTTCTTATCCTTGATTTCTATGTTAAACTTATCCAACAGAAGGATCCACCGAATGAGTCTCGGTTTTGCCTCTTTCTTTGACATTAAATACCTAAGAGCAGCATGATCGGTGTACACAATGATTTTGGTCCCAAGCAAATAAGACCTAAACTTTTCTAATGCAAAAACCACCGCTAACATCTCTTTTTCTGTAGTGGAGTAGTTTCGTTGTGCCTCATTCAAAGTCATAGACGCATAATAAATCACATGAGAGGCACGATCCACTTTTTGACCCAAAAGCGCCCCCAGGCATAATCACTCGCATAACACATGATCTCAAAGGGAGAGACCAATTGGGGGCTTGAATAATAGGAGTAGAAGTCAACCGATCCTTCAACTCATCAAACACTTTCTTGCAATTATCATCAAATGTAAAATCCAACTCTTTTTGCAACAAGGTGCATAGAGGTGATGCAATTTTCGAAAAATCTTTTATGAAGCGACGGTAGAACCCCGCATGACCAAGGAACGACCGCACTTCACGCACATTTGTAGGGTAAGGAAGTGTGGAAATAACATCGATTTTTGCTTGGTCCACTTCAATACCCTTTTTCGAAACCACATGTCCCAACACAATGCCTTGCTCAACCATGAAATGACATTTTTCAAAATTTAACACCAAATTTGTTTCAACACATCGATCAAGAACTAAAGCAAGGTGAGCAAGACATTGGTCGAACGAGTCACCATGGACGGTGAAGTCATCCATGAAAACCTCCATAAAATTCTCCACAAAATCGGAGAAGATGCTCATCATACACCTTTGAAAAGTCGTGAGGGTGCATTGCATAAACCAAAGGGCATCCTCAGATAAAGCAAAGGTGCCTTAGAAGGGGGCAAGTAAAAGTAGTTTTCTCTGGTCTTCGGTGCAATTGGTATTTGAAAATACGGAATACCCATCGAGAAAACAATAATACGCCTCTTCGGCGAGCCTTTCCAACATCGATCAATAAAGGGAGGGAAGTGATCTTTTCTAGTTACCTCATTTAACCTCCAGAAGGTCAATACAGACACGCCATCCGTCTGCTCGGGTTGGCACCAACTCGCCACTTGTGATTGATGACGACGGTGATCCCACCCGGCAGCTGGGCTACACATTGAGTAGGGCTCACCCACTCCATTTGTCGATATGTCATATATGATCCCCATCGCAACAACTTCAAATCTTCCTTCTTCACCACCTCCATCATAGGTGGGTTCAACCTCCGCTCTGCGCGTGCGGAAGCTTAGCACCTCTTCTAACGAAATCCGGTGAGTGCATCTGAAGGACTTATGCCCTTGATGTCGGATAGTCCACCCAATCGCTTCTTCTCCCGGATCACATCAACTAATCTCTTCTCTTGCTCCTCAGGTCGAACACTATAGATCACCACAGGAAGTGTCTTCCACTTCACCCAAGAAAGCATATTTCAAATTCTCGGAAGAGGCTTCAATTCAAACGACGCCTTCTCAGCGGATGGCGGGGGTTTCTCACGGTGGCACCTCCAACGGTAAATGACCAAATCCCGATGGTGAGACATACATAGCACTCTCGAGAGGCTCATCACCGCCTCCTTCATCTCATCGGAAATATCAAACTCCAACCCAAGATACCCCAACGCATTCTCCAATACGAGACTTCATGTCATCATCTCCACACATCAAACACCTCTGGGCTACAGGTGTGAGGTTCTGGATGTGCCCCGCGCCGCAGCGCCCTTGGATAGGGGTGCGGCGTGCGTGCGGATGCGGGACACCTGCTTGCTCGTTCCACCCTCCCTTGTTTAGGGGAAGGCGAAATCTAAAGTGCGAGAGAGTGCTGCCTATATTAGCACGTTGGAATGTGCCTCGGTTGCCTGAGTGGATTTTGTATCCAAAATGGGAACTAAAGGTTTCCTCATGTCGGGTTATCCCTTATTTCGTGGATAACGGGATATGGGAATGCATTACCTTTCCATTCTCATTCTCCCCTTTTTTACATCGGGAAAATAGAAGTGCAAGAAAAGATATTGCGGCGCCCCACTTATGGATTTATTAAAATGGCCTTATGGCCCAATCGGATCGCTATGGGAGCTATGGGTTTCCGCATCATATGGGTTATCCCTTGTTTTTGGGAGAAACGAAAGTGCAAGAGGGAAATGTTGCGAGGCCCCACTGGATCTCGAGAGTTTTAGAGTCGCCACCTTTATTTTAAGGCAAAAATAAAGGAAAACCAGAAGAGAAAACCAAAGATTTTAGAAAATGGGTTCGGGGGCTAAGTTACGAGTTGGGAAGGTGCTAGGCACCCAACTCGCCTTTCGATCTCAAAGCGTTTTTTTTGAAATATGCTCATTGTTATATTAATCTAGCAAATAAATAAGGTATTATTTTGACAAGGGAAAATTAAAAGATTCGTGGCTACATTAGGTGGCCTCCTTCCAATAATTACAAACACATTTAAGAATATTTGGCCATTATAACGGCTCTTTTACATAATTTTTCCTCTAATCTCCATCAGGGCAGCACAACGGCTTATATTGGCATAATTTTTCCTACATTGTGCCGGACATATTTACACAATAAAAATACAACTTTTGAAAATAAATAAAAGGAAAAAAAAATATAAAATAAAATAAAAATACGCCCTTAAAAGGTATTACCTTTTAGAGCGGTGGTGTGCTCGCTCTGTCCTCTGCGGGAGAGAGAGTCTTTTTTTTGTTTTGAATTGAGCTGGACCGTGGAATTGAACCGGATTTGAGAACCGGATTTGAACCTTGATTTGATTGATGTTTTGAGGGGGCTCTGTCAACTCGGGCGTAGTGACGCTTTATTTTGGTTGGTTTTGGCCTTTTCGATTAGGCGGAACCTAGACTTAAGTTTTGACTTTTTAGCTCGTTACTCGAGGCGAGTAACAACGGGTATATATTTATGTGTATTTTTTGTGTGCGTGTTTATGTATTTGTTGTGTGTGTGTGTGTGCGGGTGTGTGTGCGGAGAGAGAGAGAGGCGGGTGGAGGGAGTATATGTATGTGAGTGTGCGGTGATTGGTTTATGGAGGTGGAGTGGGTGATTAATTGAGAGAGTGAGGGGAGTGGAGAGTGGGCTATTTTGGGGTGAGGGAAAAATGAGAGAGAGGGATTGTGAGAGTGAGGGGTTATTAGAAATGAGGGAGTAAGTGGGCCTAAGGCTGGGTGATTTGTGAGGAGAGAGATCGTGGGTATTGAGGGAGTATATATAGGTGGGATGAATTAGGGCTAAGAAAGGGGTGGGTGACCCAACCCGGCTGCTCATTTGTTTTTCTTTTTCTTTTTCTTTTTTCTTTTTGTTTCCTTTCTTTTCGGTTTGTTTCTTTTGCTTTTTTGTTTTTTCTTTTCTTTTTTTGTTTCTTTTCGATTTTTTTTCTTTTTGTTTCTTTCTTTGTTTCTTTTGTCTTTTTTTCTTTTCTTTTTTGATTTCTTTTTTTTGTTTCATTCATTTCTTTTGTTTTATTTTCTTTTGCTTTCTTTTTTTATTTCTTTTTTTTTTGTTTTATTCATTTTCTTGATTTTGTACCTTCATTCTGGAAATACAAAAGATAATTAGTAGTCTATTTTGTAATATTTATTAGGCGACATAAAAGCAGGGAGTGCAATTTGGGGTGTCC
>JABEVN020004643.1:0-11841 GCA_013146195.2 Codonopsis lanceolata | reverse complement strand
AAAAGAAAAGTAACAAAGTCATGAAGAAGAAAAAAGTAAAGAAAAGAAAATCAAGAAACAATGAAGAAAATAAGAAATGATCAAAAAAAATAACGAAACAAACTCAAGAAATAATAAGAAAAAGAACATAAGAAAAATTCAAGCATGAGAAGAAATTAAAAAAATTAAAGAAAAATCAAGGAAACAATGAAGAAAATAAGAAATGATCAAAAAAATAACGAAACAAAATCAAGAAAAATATGAAAAGAACATAAGAAAATTCAAGTATGAGAAAAATTAAAAAATTAAAAGAAAATCAAGGAAAGAAAAGAAACAAAGTCATGAAGAAGAATAAAGTAAAGTAAAGAAAATCAAAAACAACTAAGAAAATAAGAAATGATCAAGAAAATAACGAAACAAAAATCAAGAAAAATATGAAAAAGAACATAAGAAAATTCAAGTATGAGAAGAAATTAAAAATTAAAAGAAAATCAAGGAAAGAAAAGAAACAAAGTCATGAAGAAGAAAAAGTAAAAGAAAAAGAAAAACAAGAAACAATGAAGAAAAATAAGAAATGATCAAAAGAATAACGAAACAACCTCAAGAAATAATTAGAAAAAGAACATAATAAGAAAATTAAAGTATGAGAAGAAATTAAAAAATTAAAAGAAAATCAAGGAAAGAAAAAAGAAACAAAGTCATGAAGAAAAAAGTAAAGAAAAGAAAATCAAGAAACAATGAAGAAAATAAGAAATGATCAAAAAAATAACGAAACAAACTCAAGAAATAATAAGAAAAAGAACATAAGAAAATTCAAGTATGAGAAGAAATTAAAAAATAAAAAGAAAATCAAGGAAAGAAAAAGTAACAAAGTCATGAAGAAGAAAAAAGTAAAGAAAAGAAAATCAAGAAAAATGAAGAAAATAAGAAATGATCAAAAAATAATGAAACAAATTTCAAGAAAAAATATGAAAAAGAACATAAGAAAATTCAAGTATAAGAAAAATTAAAAAATTAAAAGAAAATCAAGGAAAGAAAAAGAAACAAAGTCATGAAGAAGAAAAAAGTAAAGAAAAGAAAATCAAGAAGTGATCAAGAAAATAAGAAATGATCAAGAAAATAACGAAACAAACTCAAGAAATAATACGAAAAAGAACAGAAGAAAATTCAAGTATGAGAAGAAATTAAAAGAGTAAAAGAAAATCAAGGAAAGAAAAAGAAACAAAGTCATGAAGAAGTATAAAGTAAAGTAAAGAAAATCAATAAACAATCAAGAAAGTAAAAAATGATAAAGAAAATAAGAAGACAAAATCAAGAAAAATATGAAAAAGAACATAAGAAAATTCAAGTATAAGAAAAATTAAAAAATTAAAAGAAAATCAAGGAAAAAAAAAGAAACAAAGTCATGAAGAAGAAAAAAGTTAAGAAAAGAAAATCAAGAAAAAATCAAGAAAATAACGAAACAAAATCAAGAAAAATATGAAAAAGAACATAAGAAAATTCAAGTATAAGAAAAATTAAAAAATTAAAAGAAAATCAAGGAAAGAAAAAGAAACAAAGTCATGAAGAAGAATAAAGTAAAGAAAAGAAAACCAAAAAACAACCAAGAAAATAAGAAATGATCAAGAAAATAACGAAACAAAATCAAGAAAAATATGAAAAAGAACATAAGAAAATTCAAGTATGAGAAGAAATTAAAAAATTAAAAGAAAATCAAGGAAAGAAAAGTAACAAAGTCATGAAGAAGAAAAAAGTAAAGAAAAGAAAATCAAGAAACAATGAAGAAAATAAGAAATGATCAAGAAAATAACGAAACAAAATCAAGAAATAATATGAAAAAGAACATAAGAAAATTCAAGTATGAGAAGAAATTAAAAAATTAAAAGAAAATCAAGGAAAGAAAAAGTAACAAAGTCATGAAGAAGAAAAATGTAAAGAAAATAAAATCAAGAAACAATGAAGAAAATAAGAAATGATCAAAAAAATAACGAAACAAACTCAAGAAATAATAAGAAAAAGAACATAAGAAAATTCAAGTATGAGAAGAAATTAAAAATATTAAAAGAAAATCAAGGAAAGAAAAAGAAACAAAGTCATGAAGAAGAAAAAAGTAAAGAACAGAAAATCAAGAAACAATCAAGAAAATAAGAAATGATCAAGAAAATAACGAAACAAACTCAAGAAATAATAAGAAAAGAACATAAGAAAATTCAAGTATGAGAAGAAATTAAAAATTAAAAGAAAATCAAGGAAAGAAAAAGAAAAATAAAAAAGTCATGAAGAAGAAAAAGTAAAGAAAAGAAAATCAAGAAACAATGAAGAAAATAAGAAATGATCAAAAAATAACGAAACAAACTCAAGAAATAATAAGAAAAAGAACATAAGAAAATTCATGTATGAGAAGAAATTAAAAATTAAAAGAAAATCAAGGAAAGAAAAAGAAACAAAGTCATGAAGAAGAAAAAAGTAAAGAACAGAAAATCAAGAAACAATCAAGAAAATAAGAAATGATCAAGAAAATAACGAAACAAACTCAAGAAATAATAAGAAAAAGAACATAAGAAAATTCAAGTATGAGAAGAAATTAAAAAATTAAAAGAAAATCAAGGAAAGAAAAAGAAACAAAGTCATGAAGAAGAATAAAGTAAAGTAGAGAAAACCAAAAAAAATCAAGAAAATAACGAAACAAAATCAAGAAAAATATGAAAAAGTACATAAGAAAATTCAAGTATGAGAAGAAATTAAAAAATTAAAAGAAAATCAAGGAAAGAAAAAGAAACAAAGTCATGAAGAAGAAAAAAGTAAAGAAAAGAAAATCAAGAAACAATGAAGAAAATAAGAAATGATCAAAAAAATAACGAAACAAAATCAAGAAAAATATGAAAAAGAACATAAGAAAATTCAAGTATAAGAAAAATTAAAAAATTAAAAGAAAATCAAGCAAAGAAAAAGAAACAAAGTCATGAAGAAGAATAAAGTAAAGAAAAGAAAATCAAGAAACAATGAAGAAAATAAGAAATGATCAAAAGAATAACGAAACAAACTCAAGAAATAATTAGAAAAAGAACATAAGAAAATTCAAGTATGAGAAGAAATTAAAAAATTAAAAGAAAATCAAGGAAAGAAAAAGTAACAAAGTCATGAAGAAGAAAAAAGTAAAGAAAAGAAAATCAAGAAACAATGAAGTAAATAAGAAATGATCAAAAAAATAACGAAACAAAATCAAGAAAAATATGAAAAAGAACATAAGAAAATTCAAGTATAAGAAAAATTAAAAAATTAAAAGAAAATCAAGCAAAGAAAAAGAAACAAAGTCATGAAGAAGAATAAAGTAAAGTAAAGAAAACCAAAAAACAACTAAGAAAATAAGAAATGATCAAGAAAATAACGAAACAAAATCAAGAAAAATATGAAAAAAAACATAAGAAAATTCAAGTATGAGAAGAAATTAAAAAATTAAAAGAAAATCAAGGAAAGAAAAGTAACAAAGTCATGAAGAAGAAAAAAGTAAAGAAAAGAAAATCAAGAAACAATGAAGAAAATAAGAAATGATCAAAAGAATAACGAAACAAACTCAAGAAATAATTAGAAAAAGAACATAAGAAAATTCAAGTATGAGAAGAAATTAAAAAATTAAAAGAAAATCAAGGAAAGAAAAAGTAACAAAGTCATGAAGAAGAAAAAAGTAAAGAAAAGAAAATCAAGAAACAATGAAGTAAATAAGAAATGATCAAAAAAATAACGAAACAAAATCAAGAAAAATATGAAAAAGAACATAAGAAAATTCAAGTATAAGAAAAATTAAAAAATTAAAAGAAAATCAAGCAAAGAAAAAGAAACAAAGTCCTGAAGAAGAATAAAGTAAAGTAAAGAAAACCAAAAAACAACTAAGAAAATAAGAAATGATCAAGAAAATAACGAAACAAAATCAAGAAAAATATGAAAAAAACATAAGAAAATTCAAGTATGAGAAGAAATTAAAAAATTAAAAGAAAATCAACGAAAGAAAAAGTAACAAAGTCATGAAGAAGAAAAAAGTAAAGAAAAGAAAATCAAGAAACAATGAAGAAAATAAGAAATGATCAAAAAAATAACGAAACAAATTTAAGAAAAATATGAAAAAGAACATAAGAAAATTCAAGTATAAGAAAAATTAAAAAATTAAAAAAATCAAGGAAAGAAAAAAACAAACAAAGTCATGAAGAAGAAAAAAGTAAAGAAAAGAAAATCAAGAAACAATGAAGAAAATAAGAAATGATCAAAAAAATAACGAAACAAACTCAAGAAATAATAAGAAAAAGAACATAAGAAAATTCAAGTATGAGAAGAAATTAAAAAATTAAAAGAAAATCAACGAAAGAAAAAGTAACAAAGTCATGAAGAAGAAAAAAGTAAAGAAAAGAAAATCAAGAAACAATGAAGAAAATAAGAAATGATCAAAAAAATAACGAAACAAACTCAAGAAATAATATGTGACAGCCCGACCCGAACTCCAATGCGGAATCCCAAGGTCGTGCCGTCAAGACAAGCTAAAAGATGGACAAGCACCCGCTAAGCGTAGTGGTGCGAGTCAAGAGTTGAACCAACAAACTCTAAACAGGAATGAAAAGCCATAACGGCAAAACCGAATAACCAAAAACTAAAATCATGAAGCAAATCATAAATGGGACCAAAACCTATAGTTTTAAACTAAGGAATACAAGGTCGAGAGACGACTATCTCTCGACAAATCTACGACTCGCGTGGACGCAACATTGCGCACGCACAACAAACCCTCGGCAACCTAAGGCCGGCGGCAACAAGAACCGACTGATAAACGACAACTCAACGGCTATAACATGCCGGAGGAATAAATCAATTAAGAACAAGATATTCAATTTCTAACAACTAAACCCAAGTCTCACGACTAACGTCGTCGAGATGACAATACCAACAATACTAGATTGAATGAGCTAGAGCATACTCGAAATAATAAGGGAATAACTTCTAAAGATACAACAACTCGACCAAACAAGTCGGCACCCAAAATAATACAATAACGAATACTAACATAACTACCCAAGTAAAGTCTACTTAACTTTACATTCGTGTCTCACAAATACATATTACAAGAATGATAATAAACCCAAGCTTAAAGCCCTAAGACCACCTTCTAGGAATCACTATCCGGCCGCCACGCCGCATTAACGGATCATCAAAAACTAAGGAAAACAAACACACGAAATGAGTCATAATGACCCAAGAAGTTACTAAATGCAAATGTATGGCATAGCATGTCGTGGCATGGCATAATGCACAATATGTATAAAATCATGGTATCTTTATAGTCTACCAATAATAAACTTGTATCAAGTCATCATGTAACATAAACTTCATAAACCATATAGCACGTTTTCTTTCATATAAGTGCTTATACATAAGCACGTAAAATCGTGAACCGGACAAGCCCTTCAATATTCAAACCAAAACCGGGCCTAGCCCTTCAAATGATCATAAACGGGTTTCATTCCTCAAATGATCATAACTCACCGCTTTCTTTAATGAGTTCCGCTACATTCATCCGACCGGGATGAGAAATGGGAGCTCGATATCGCTAGGAGCCGCTAATACGAGACCACATCCCACTATCGGCCAAATAGTGAGGAGAAGGGTACCAATGCGGCGATTCATAGCGAATGTTTCCAAAGGCCATGAATCGTCCCATTGCCGACAAAACGACCAAGACGCCACCGGTGGACTCGAATCAAGATGTTCAAGTAGATTATTTACTTGTATAAACCAATAAGGACCAAGTTCATTACAAAAGAACTTATTAATCCAAGGGTCACAATGCTCTACAAAACCCAATAAACAATGCACATAATTGTACACACTTAACATATCCAACTAACTTGTAAGTTTAGTTCAAAAACCACATATTGAGGTATTCACAATCCTCAAGTCATCACCAATTCAAGAATAGCATATTAGCTCAACAAATCACAATATGAGGTCTACTATAGTCCTCTACTCAAGATTAAATCAAAGACTACTACTTAGTCTAAGAACCACCACAATCAAGGCTTAGCATTAAGCTTCACTTAAAGGCACACCGGACTTAGCCAAAGTCCCGTTCGTCATTAATAGTCGACATCCTCAAAACCCATCTCATGAATGACCAGACTACCTTGTAGTCTAAATCCGCAGGTATTTTCATATCCTCGCGACTAAATTCCTTATAGTGGACTCATCCAATAATCAATATTAAATGGTACTCGAGACCAAGGGTTGGTCTCTAATACACCGTGCTTTACAAGCACGTTCTAAACAAATTCCCAATAGGTCTCTATAACATGAGTGTCTCCATTAGACACGACAAGATACTCGGGTGCGCACAAACTTAAGCAAATGAGACCCGAACATCGTAGGGTCTCAACCAAAGGCTTGTTATCACATTATTGGCCTTACAATGACTCGTTGAGTCTTAATTCTACATTCCATTCTTTATGTGTTTCATCGCCCCACAATTAGACATTTCATTCATATATACTACCAAAATCCCAAAGTTCATTCGGGCTTGATTCCCAAGCCTAACAACCCAAAAACTCATAAACATAGTCAACGAAACCCAAATGACGTAGGACTTCAACCCTAATTCGTTAACACAATATTGAGCCTATTATGACTCCGACGAGTCCAAATACTAAGTTTCATTCTTAACCCTTCCATCGACATCAATATTAACACCCAATCCAAATAACAACAATTTCTCCAATAATTCGGGTTTGACTATCAAACCCTAAAATTCATAAAACCCAACATAACTTTATACCCATTTTAGAAATCCCATGTCTTCAATTAGATGGTCATACTCATACAACCTAGTGAGATCACACCTTCAAAGCCCCAAATTTTAGGCATACTTTCATAATAAACCAAATGGAATGTAAACATGATTTCTAGCATGTTCATAAACCTAGAAACACAAGATGAAGAGTAACATTATACTTCAACAATCATATAGGTCATCCTACATATGCTTTTGACAAGTTCACATGCTCAAATCACAAGTTAAAATCACCCAAGGCAAGTATGTGTACCCATTGACCTCAAATAGCATAGAGTTTGTTTTCCTTAGGATCAATGGGTACAAAATCAAAAGAGGAAGAAGTAACTTACAAGTGTTCTTCAACAAAGAAAGCAAAGGAAGGAATCAATCGGTTGAAAACGATCCTCTCGCCGAGCTCTACACTTCTTGTGGAGGAGGCTTGAGCAAATGAGTGAAGAATCAAGGAGGATGATGAAGATGTCTTCAAGAAGCCATGGGAGAGTTTGAGAGAGGATGAATCTCGTTTTTGGAGAGTGAAGGAGAGAAATGAAGGTCAAAATCTGATTATATGGCTTATATTGGTCTAGAATTTGAGTGGGACAAGTGTCACCACAATGTGGTGTCTTAAAATCTGATTTTGGGCTTAATTAATCCACTCAATCTCACACTAATCCACTCCTAAAACTTATTAGAGATGTTAGGGTATAAGTGAGGAGGGTTAGGGAGGTTTAGAAAAGGTTTAGAATAGGTGTTATGGTGTACAAGTCGTCCAATACCAAAACAGGCACAAAAATCCCGTAACAGCTACGGGGTTGAGGCGGGCGCCACCCCATCCCATGCGGCCGCCTGGCTTGGTCCCGCACAAGGTTGCTCTCGATTTTGAGGCGGGCGCTCACTCCATGCGAGGCGGGCGCCTCGGCCCGAACCTCCAAAACTTGGTCTAAACTTGATCTAAATGATCCCAAACTTATGGGCAACCATTCTAAGGTCTAACCCAACTCAAAACAAGTCTAAAACACACCGAACAACTCCCGAAACAACTCGGAGCGAAACCGGAAGGGGTGCAACAACGCAACGACGAATGAACTCGAAATCAAACGAGCAACAAAAGGAGACTTTTAAGGCAAGTCTAAGGGCTAATGAAGAAGCTTAAACACTTCTAGAAAGTTGAATAACAACTTAGGGAAATAAGAATCCCAAAGGAGAGGCGATTACGCGACTCGATCCCGAACTACGCGATAGAGACGAACGCTATCTCCAAAACTTTCAAACCATCAATAGACTTAAGGAACACTTCCAACTTGAAGTCTAATGCATCTAAACATGTTAACAAACCATCTTAAAGAGGTCTAGGACCCAAACCGAGGTCACGAACACAAAACGGAAGTAAACCCTCAATCGCTGCCGCATTCCGACTATCGTCGAAGTCACGACTTGTGACTTTAGCAAGTCAACAACTATATGAAGTCTCTAAACATTGTTTTGGTCTTAATATGGTCTCTCAAACACATCTAGACCCTCTCACAAACCAAGCATACCGTCGACAAAAGAAGAAGTGCAAGTATAGCACGCAAACCGAGACAACGAAGGAGCGGGGCGTCACACCCTCTCCATCTTAAAAAGAATTCGTCCCGAATTCTAAATCATGATAGAAACCACAATACACCAAGTTCAAAACCACCAACCTAGGCTCGAATCCCCAATTCTACCACCACAATATACACGAGGGTCAAACTCTAATAATCCAGATTCAACAGTCTACAACCCTCAATAGACACGTCATCAAACACCTTTTATCGGGAACAATATGACTCATACTTGAGTCACGAATACACGTATGAATACATTACGCCAGTCATGTAGACAAAATCTCAAACTTTCAACATAAGAACACATTTAACTACCGAAACTATTTGTTTCGGGGCCCATCATGAAATTCAAGCACAAAAGATTCTAAGTTACAAGAATTAATAATTGCCTATGGAGCAATTTACAGACAAATCAAAGGTAATCAAATCGGCAATTCAACCATGCAAATCATACTCGCGATTTCCCTATCGCGGGTAAGAACATACAAGAGCACACAATGCCATGTTTTGAAAATTCTTTCCATCTATGTCCATCCATTTGGTAACGGGTATAGTCAATGTTTAACCTACTCACTACCAATCCTAGTCCACCAACGAACCTCTTTTGATCACCAATTTAGGGTACCGACTAAATTGGATTTCAAAAGCTTTTCGTTGCAAGGATGCGAAGGTTCATGATTAAAAAGGTTCTATGCATCCTTTAATAGTCTCCTATGCTAAGGAAATGAATGAGCAGGAGATAATAATGATGAAATGAGAATTTAGTATACTACAATGTAATGCATCAAGTAGGTGTTTCCTACAACTAATGCACGTAACTGAGTAAAAATTCAGACCAAGTAACAAGGTCTATTACCTTGACAATCAACAATCATAGCTATCACAAAACTCGTGTACCTAGTACACCCAACCAATATAATTTCCTAGGATTTACAAGAAACCGAAACGTCTACCGATACTCGTAACGACTATACTCCGCAAAACTATCCTTTCTTGAGCTCTAGACCAAGTCTACAACCAATACATACACTAAGTATCCTAACACAACGTTAACGTCTCAATACTCACGGTGAAGCGTTAATCTCTCCCGTGCAACCGTGATTATTTTCTAAATCGCAACCTTCAACCTTCTCACAAGTCGAGTGGGCATCCTACTCGCATAGTAACCACTAACAACAATATAGTATAATATTACTCATTACATAAAATATATCCTCTTAGATTATACTAACATCATACCAAACCGATAAGTATCAATAAACAATTCACGCTTCATATATATATATATATATACATACTATGGCCTTTATACATAATCCCAAAAAGAAACCACAACTCTACATATAACATAGTCTTATATATATAGACTAAACAAGAATCCGTACACCATGTGCGATTACCTACCGGTAATTTACAAACAAACCATATCATATATCTATCTCACATTGGGGTATTATTCCCGATCAAGCAAATAACCAATAATACACAATACACCATATAATGTATGTATGAATGCACATGAGCTACCAATTAAAACGCGTACTCATAATAACGGTAATAGTAGCAACGATATAATTTACGTATATATATATACAAGAATATACCTTCCTATTTCGGATAGGCCTCAAAACTCCGCAATGGCCAACCGCCACGCGCGCACGACCTCAAACTCTAGGCCGTCCACCACTGTCTCTCTTGGAGCCACTGGATTGTTGACTAGTACTCCCAGACTGATTAACCCTCATCTTCGGGCAATCCTTACGAACATGATCTCCGCCACAAGCGAAACACTTTCCTGATTTACCCCAACATCGTTCTCGGCATGTCCGCCCTCATACAAAAATTACATATCAACTCGCCGCCTCCGCCTCCGACTTGAGGTAGGAACGTCCCGTCTACCAAGACGTGTGATTTCTTGATTAACTTTCTCGGGTCTTCGAGGTGCCGCCCCTCTATTACCATCATTGCCCCTAATAGTACTCGAGGCTCTCTTTTGAGCATACTCCTCGATGTCCAACTCCATTGCATACGCACGATCCACAGCAACTCGGTAATCTGTAAGTTGTAACGGAACGAGCTGCCTACGATATTTCATCTTTAGACCCTTCACAAACCGTTGGGTCTTCCTAGCCTCGTCTGGTACCAAGTAACCACAATAGCGAGCCAACTCTGTGAACTTCGCTGAATACTGAGCCACCGTCATAGCTCCTTGTTCCAATGCCATGAACTCCGCCTCTTCTTTCCGAACTACCGCCGAATAAATCGCGCCATAAACTCCATCGTGAAGTTCTCCCACACTTGAGGCACTCCATGGTGTCTCCAACTATCTCTAACACATGCCACCAATGGTCACCCGCCAATCAATTTAAACACCGCTAGGGTCACCATCTCTTCGACGCACAACCCATAGCGCAAAGATCTTCTCCATGTTTTCTATCCAAAGTTCGCTTTAGAAGCATCGGGTCCTCCATCGTAGCTCTCAGGTTCCAACTTCAAGAATCTCGCAAGAATGATAGAATTGTCTTCCATCCCAAACATCTGTTGAGGAGTCACACGCTTGTGGATCCGTAACATTCTCCCTCTCTCAGAGCCACGAAGTTGTAAACCCGAACGAGGTCTACCGAACTACCTCCACGCCAAATTCCTCGACATAATACGCCTACAAAGAATACTCGGCGTTAATAACTCAACAACAAACCCAACCCAAACTAGGCCAAGGAACCTGAAATAGCCCTATAGCTCGATACCAAGCGTGACAGGCAGACCCAGAACTCCAATCACGGAATCCCAAGGTCGTGCCGTCAAGACAAGCTAAAAAGATGGACAAGCACCCGCTAAGCGTAGTGGTGCGAGTCAGAGTTGAACCAACAAACTCTAACAAGAATGAAAAGCCATAACGGCAAAACCGAATAACCAAAAACTAAAATCTGCGGCTTAAATCATAAATGGGACCAAAACCTATAGTTTTAAACTAAGGAATACAAAGGCTGAGCGACTATCTCGACAAATCTACGACTCGCGTGGCGCAACATTGCGCCGCATCAACAAACCCTCGGCAACCTAAGGCGGCGAAGCAACAAGAACCGACACGATAAGCGACAACTCAACGGCTATAACATCTTGGGAGGAATAAATCAACTAAAAGAATATTCAATTTCTAACAACTAAACCCAAGTCTCACGACTAATGGTCGGAGATGACAATACCAACAATAATAGGATGAATGAGCTAGAGCATACTCGAAATAATAAGGAATAACTTCTAAAAGATACAACGACTCGACCAAACAAGTCGGCACCCAAAATAATACATGAGAATACTAACATAACTACCCAAGTAAAGTCTACTTAACTTTACATTAGGTGTCTCTAAATACATATTAACGATGATGCTGATAATAAACCAAGCTTAAAGCCCAGGAAGACCACCTTCTAGGAATCACTATCAGGCCGCCACGCAGCGTAC
>JABEVN020004642.1:0-11844 GCA_013146195.2 Codonopsis lanceolata | reverse complement strand
TATAAGAGATCATCATCCAAGCTGGCGTGATCAAAGAGGGAATCATATCCAAATTATAAGGAGAAGAGCCTTCAGCTTTAAGTTGGGAGCTAAAATAATTAATGGCAGCCTGTTTAATTTCCATGTCTGTAGAGAGGAGATTGCCTTCATCATCATGGATAGAATGGATGTGGAGGCGACGTTGAGTCTGTTTAACTGACGCATGGAATAACTTCGAGTTTCCTTGCCCTTTTGCAACCATTTGATTTTAGGTTTCTGGCGCCAATATTCTTCCTCCTGTAACAAGAACCGGTGATGAGGCTCCGAGCTTTCATTAAATTCTCGCGATTGGTAGGAGAATTATTGATCTCATAAAGAAGTTCCATTTCCAAAGACTCCTCATCTTCTCGCCTTGAGGTTGTCAAAATATTACCAAATCGGTTTATTCCATGTTTTAAGAGCCGCCTTGACATTACGAAGTTTGTCGGAAAATTTAGATATAGGCCTACCCACAACAGGCTGATTCCAAGCTTGCATAACTATATCCTTAAAAGAAGCATGAGAAGTCCAGATGTTGAGGAATCGGAAAGGAACTGAATGACGAGAGACTTGTCGGGCTATAGTTGTGAGCAACGGAGAGATCGAACACCTCGTTAAGATGTTGAACCTAGTTAACGAAATGTGTCCAACCAAGAAGCATTACCCAACACTCGATCAATTCTCCGTGGATGGTGGTCAGCCCAGCCGCTTGTTCCACTGTAATTACTGCATTACATCAACCTAGACTCTATGAAAATTTATGTTCTCATCTTCATCAATCCTCTATTCTTGTACTCTGATCGCTCAAACTCTCAAGCAAAGGACAATAGGAGACCGTATTGATAGAAACAAAGGACGAAAGGTTATTCTTCGAAGATATAATAATATCCGAACGAATGAGCGCAGAGCACTCGACCTCCTAAGATAATTGATTATTACACAATCAACAACATTTGTATCGAAATACAAATATGAAGATATGAATGTAATAATTACAGACAGCTCTTCCTCTTCCTTAGGCAACATCTGGTTGATCTTCAAATTGATCAACGATCGACCTTTAGCTTTAGAAATAGGTTTCAAGTCAGCCTAAAGTCGAGTTCTTCGAAGAAGGATGAAGAACTCAAGTCAAGAATGGTTCTTGACCAAGTCGAGAATCTTGATCAGACGCATCTCTCGATATCTCTCTCTTCTTTCACAGAGATTATTCCTAGCAAATCACGAGTATGAGATGCTAATGTCTAGGTGAGGTCACCGCAACTGGATGCGCAGATCCGAAATGTGTTGGTGAAGGCGATCTGTTGTAGATCCCTTTTCTTCTTCGAAGATCTTGATGCGGAATCAGAGACTATGGTTGTCTCTGTTGTCGGCAGAAGTTTCAGTTATCGTTGATCGATCGTCTTTTTTTTTTTTGAGTAGAAGAGATATCCTTTTATATTGGTTGATCGTTGTCAAGATGATCGTTGAGATTTTGAAGATGCACTTTATATCCGTTAGAGATGTTGAATGTTGAAATCTATTTGGATAGATATGTGTTGTTCAATTTGGACCTTTGCCAGATGGGTAAAGTCTTTTGTCCTTAAGGTCAGGCGGTTGCTGTCGGACCGTCATTGATAGGTTCTGAAAAGTAAGTCGACATGTGATGCGCTATGCAGTGATACGTCAGTGGTTCTACGGATCTCGGGAGAGAGAAAAGATCTTGCGGTATCAATGATGTCGGCTTCACGAGGATTTGAATATCTCTTGAATTACGAATACATTTCTCTTGTGTCTTGATCTGCTGCGGTCTTGACTTCTCACGAAGCACGTGCGAAATCTGATCTTGTTTGATGTTCAAGGGTGAGTCTATCTTGAGAGAAAGAGCTGCTGCTTGTTGTTGTGAACATTCAAGCGTAGGATCGCTGGTGAGTCTTTAAGGTGTCTTGAGATGCACTTGACAAGTTTCTTTGGTGAGGAATCCTTTGGGACTTTGTCACGTAGCACGTCTGGCGGTGGCGAGTCTTGAGGTGTCCTTTAGTGCATTCAACAAGTCTGCCGGTGACGAGTTTTGTGAAAGAACCTTTTGAGACTTGACAAGTCTGGTGCTTTGTGCATATGAGGTGTTGTTCTGTTCAATCATCTATAGGAGGTTAGGACTAGACTAGGACGACTTGATCTTAGACCTATGTGTTGTCAAACAAGTTACCACACTAATCGGCACGCAGTCCTCTTAGCCACTTGTTATGACACACTGTAATAGGAACAATCAAATCAAAATATAAGAGATATGCAACAAGATAATTTGACTATCAAGAAGCATATTCCAACAGTAGTGAACCAAGTACAAGGGGAGTATGCAGTTCATTATCCTACTTTGGTCAAATATTGTGACTTAGTCAAGGAAATCTTGAAGGATTTCAAGTTTTGGGAAATCATCAGAATCGACCGGTTAGACAATATGAGAGCAGACTACCTTTCCAAGATAGCGAGAGGGCGAACTCTCGTGTTGTTAAGGCCATCGGTTATGATCGATCACACAGGCACCTTCTATTGACAAAGATCGGATAATGGACATCGAGCCGGCGAGCAGGTGTTGGATCGATGAGTACAAGGATTTTATTGAGCAGGGCATTTTGCCAGAAGATAAAAACCGAACAAGAGTCGTCCGAAACCAGGTTTGTCGATACTCGGTGGTCGGAGGAGTGCTGTACAAGTGATCAAGGGGTAAGGCCGCTTATTGCTTATTTGTGTTCGGCCGAGAAAATGTCCCAAGAGCTTTTATATGAGTTTCACCAGGGAGAATGTGAGGGTCATCCAGGGGCCCGAACCTTGGCACAAAAGATTTTGTTCGCATGATATTATTGGATTACGCTGAGGAGAGATGCAGCCCAGTATGTGCAGAGGTGTGACAAATGTCAGAGATTTGCAAACATACCCATATTGCCGTCAACCGAACAAACACCAGTAGTTGCTGCCTGACCTTTCGACATGTGGGGGATCGACCTGATTGAACCTTTTCCTTTAGCAGGATCTCAATTCAAGTATGCAGTAGTGGCAATTGATTACTTCACCAAATGGATTGAAGCAAAACCATTAGCTACCATCAATTAGAACAACATCATTAACTTTGTGCATGACCACATTTGGTGTCGTTTTGGGTTACCCAGAGCTATTGTTTCCAATCATGGCACACAGTTCTCGGATAAATTTACAGCAGAATGTAACATGATGTATGTGAAGCATTGGCAGTCGTCAGTTGCATATCCACAAGGAAATGGACAAGCAAAGGCCGCGAACAAACAAATCATGCACGCTCTAAAACGAAATTTGGACGATCGAGCAGGGAAGTGGGCAGATGAGCTACCAGCCGTTTTATGGTCGATCAGGACAACAATAAGGGGATCAACAGGCGAAACACCTTTTGCTCTCACATATGGTTTTGAGGCTGTAATCCCGATAGAAACAACTTTTCCCAGTTACAGAGTGGCTCACTATAATGAGCAAGACAATCAAATTTCTCGAGCAATCGACCTTGACCTGCTCGAAGAATGCGGACTCGAAGCTCGCATCAGAATGGTTAATTACAAGTAGAAAGCTAAGGCTCATCACGACAGGAAGGTTCGGGGAAGAGCATTTCAGATCGGCGATTGGGTCCTCAGGAAAATCGAAGTTACAGGACAATGACCAGAGCGACAAAAATTGTCACCTAACTGGGAAGGCCCATTTAAAGTTACAGGAATCATTAGGGAGGGCACTTACACCTTATAGAATCAAGACGGCAAAAATTTGAAACATCCCTGGCACTCTGATCATTTGAAGAAATACTACCATTAACGTGGTATCAATTTGACAGTTACCTTGTTGTTTCGTACTTGCATTGGAGAATTTTGTAATAAAAATCTTTTGAAAGTACCTGATCAAATTCGTTTGAAAATTATTATTTTGTTGTTTGAAAAGTTTTGGGCCCTGCCCATCAAAAAGAAAATATTCTCGAACATATATAAACATAGCTTTGCTCGATAAATGGAGCAAAGTGGGGCCCTGTCCAGTTTGTATTCTAAGTTTGTATGCCTCGACGTGAGAAGGGGGACAGCCCACTGCCCGGTATTATTTGACGGCTTTGTTCGTTATGGCAACAAAGGGAGATAAGTCTCATTCAAATAAATATCCAGCCTAAATAATTAGTTAATGGTTTAATAAAACAAGGGCCCTGCCCAGTTAACGCAGCCAAACAACTCTGCCCGGTAAATCAAGCAGCGGGCAATTATTTAGATGTCTGCCAAATTAGCAGAAGGGGCCCTGCTCGGAAACATTTTTGTTTTTACAAAAGGCATTATATCAGAAAAACAAGCATTCATATACAGTTGTAAACAAAAAGTGTTCATTTCATTATCCTCAAAACTATTACAATCGAGGAAACCTATCACAAAAACTATGACAATATATTAATTCCCTCCTTGTTCGGTGGTTCTTCTCGGCAAAGATTCTATCCATTTCAGATTGCAAGTGAGGAGGGAGAGGAGGAGGAGGTGGTAGCTGAATTATGTCCTGACCAGGAGGAGGAGGCAGGTTTGTTTCCATATCGGCAGAGGGAGCAGACTGATTGTCTTCAACATCTATAACCACAGGGCCGACAGACAGGGGACATGATAATCATCTTCATCCTCATTGGCCTCACGCTCAAAGATAGCGTTCATTTGATCAACTACATTATTGGCCAACGAAGTAGGAGGAATATATTACGGCTCATCGGCCTCCTGATCATTATTTGCTATGATCCCCAACTCATCTTCATTAAGGGGACTAAAGCATGACTTTTCCGAGCCTCAGCACACCAGGGTGAAGCCGCTCCCCACTACGCCATCATTTCAGGCGTTATGCCTGGAAGCCCGCTGCTCGCCAGCATGCGAAGAACATGGTTACACCCTTGAGAATAGCAGGGTACCAGTTTCATATCCACGAGCTGCTCGAGCTCGGCTGACTGTTTGAAGTCTTCCATAGCAGCAGTCTTGGCAGCAGCAATTTCCCGTGTCAGCCTTGCCTGCCAAGCCCTCTCTTTCTGCTCGGCCACGACCTGAGCATCCTCAGCCTTTTTCTCTCCTCGCTCAAGGTTTTCTGAGCGGCCACCTCCCCATTCTGGACAAACTCCACCTGGGCCTTTAGGCGAATTATCTCCTCCTCGAGCTTGGTCAGCTCGGCAACCTTGGCAATTAAGGACCTCATTGTCCTTAGCCAACAAGTCCTCCTTATATGAGCGAATAGGCTCATCGGATTTCCTCTTCTGCTCGAACAAGGCTGACCTTATCCTTGTATTAAATGCACAGTTTGTGCGGGAAGAAAGAACTGGAGGTGAACTGCAAAACAACAAAAATACAAATGAGCAAGAAATATACATCATTAGTGACAGTTATGTTCATAAAACAACGGGCATAACATACCTCGCTGACCAACAAGCCAATTTCACCGAGCAGAACACTGTTCGGAGTTTCGGCATCACCGCGAATAATGTCGGGCTAGACGACCCTCTTCAGAATCCCCTGCCCGTAAACGACACTCATAGTTCCCCGATCACGAATATTGATCCCTTCGAGGGGGGAACGGCAGCGACCTCGTTCACCAATGCCCTTACCCCTTCTTGGGATACGGGCATCACAAAGTTGGTTCTCAACCAACTAGGTGTACCACTCCGCAGTGGCTCTTCACGTCGAGGAGGGGGAGGTGGCAGCCCTGTGACCAGGGGCGTCGGAATAATGGGGGAGGGCAAGGGACCAGACCCTGCTTGAATTGTTTCTTGGGGTTCATCCTCCCTTGTCCGTGATCGGATACTCCGACCTCCCGCTCGGGAATCGGTCATAGCTGGTCTCTTTCGAGAGGAGTGCTCGGTGGTTGGTGCCGTTGTGGGAGGAGATTTCGGTTCGGTGGAGGAGCCAGGAGCCTGAGATGGTTTCCTGCTCCTTTCAACAAAAGGAGCCTTGGGTAAAGAAGAAGAAGTAGGATGCTCGCGACCTATCAACTCACCGTGGCGAGCAACTGACCTCGCCTTGAAATCAGTCTTTCGTTGCCTCAGTATATCTTTTACCACTGTCAGAAAAAAGAATAAGAAATTAGAAAACATCAAGATATACTTTTCCAATGATCAAAATAATAAGAGCAAATACCAGCATCATCAAAATCAAACCGAGGAGTACAATCTCCCCCCTGACCGCACAACTCGCACTCACTGGGGAACTTGTGGTCATGACAAGTCCCCCAAAAAGGATGGGCAGGCTCGGGTGTTACGGTGATCAAGGGCTCTACACCCTCCAGGGAAGCAGGGTACATCCCGGCTAGGCGTAAGATTCGTGCATCCTACACGATTGATTTCCAATCAATCAGCCACTGCTGACCCTGCTCGGTCACTCCTAGTGCTCCCCGCAACATTGCCATACACTTGTCCTCTCCAGTGAAGATGGCATGTCGGTCATAAGTTGGGGGCTTCATCTCGTAAGGGGTCGGGGCAAATGGCCACCCAACCCGGGATTCCACAATGATGATCCTCTTATCCCACTTATCAACCTTGTGGGGAAACTCAGTAAATAGCTTCAAAGCCCCAGCCTTTGAGCGACCAGTAATCCTGGCCGATCTTTTATCTTTGGTAAACTGGAAAAGTTTTCGGAGTATGGTCATCTCTGGTTCAAAACCAACCAGCCGGCAGGTCGTGCTAAAGGTGATCAGGATTAGCATCGTGGTAAGTTGGAGGTCACATGGAACGACGTTCATTTCCCTTAAGAACTCGATGATGAAGGGATCCAATGGAAAGCGCATCCCGACACGGAAAAAATCATAAAAGAAGACTATTCTCTTCGTCTTGCTTCTCATCTCGGATTCATAGGTAACTCCTCGATAGTCTTCACCAGAGATCCCAATCGAGTTAAACCAATTTCCAATTTCCACAACTGAGTCAATTGACTCCCAGTGAGCAAGCGAGCTCATGTTATAATAATCTTCATTCCGATGCCTCCATCCTGCTTGAGGTCTCCCAGCCAATTCCTCATCACTAAGGATACCATTCGAGCTCGCCTCATCCACCTCATCCTGATCGGTGGTCACATCGTTCACAACCCTCTCAAGGGGAATTCGGCTGCTCGCTTCCTGGGTATTCCTTCCCTCAGAAGCATGTACTTCAGACCCAACCCTTTCAGAATCTATTGGTGCACGATTTCTTTGGGCACCATGATCATAATCATAAGCTTCTTGCTCGTGACCAGAGTTATCATCAAAAAATCGAAGGGGAGAAGACATCCTACAAGAGATCGAGGAATGTCTTGATTAAAGCCCCAAAAAACTTATATTACTTGAAGATTTCTCCTCGATCTCCCTGTAAACTACCCATATCTAAAGGCAAAACCCGAAGAATCTACCCAGAAAGAACGAACGTGAAGAACATACAGAAAAAGAATGAATCTCGTACAAGTGCAGAAAAAGAAAACTGAAGCAAAAGAGACACTTACTTGTGCGTTGAACGGGGATTAATTTGCCGGAAAGAGTAATTTGCACTTAGTCCAATTTGCTGAAAGGTCGTTACCGGAGATATCAAGTAAACACGGAAAGATAATGCAATCGTTTCCAGAGCACGATTGAAAGAGGAAGGCAGTAAAAAAGACCGAGGGGTTTAGGGCTTCCCCTTTTATAGGTGAAATTTGGGGAAAAGGCGCCCAAATCACGCGTTCTGGGCCTTCCCAAAATTCTAACTATGGCGGCTACGATACACCCGATCAAAGCCCATCATAAATGCACGCCTCGAAAACATGCAACCCATCATGACTGTTCCCAGCCGCTGTTACCCCAGAAAAACTTTTTAGCTTCCTGCAACCAGCGCTTTGAGTACACCAACAAAGCAACTCCCCTCACTTCTGCCACAACAAAAATAGACAAGTGTTTTGCTCCGCAATTCAAGCCTTCACAAAGTTCAACCATGCTCCTTGCACCGAGCATAAATACTCGCCAGACAAGGAGCAGGGGGCCACTGATGAGCTCGGCCCAAATCCTGGTCACGAGCCAGGCACAAGTGCCTCCACGTGATAAACACGTGGATGTTAGGGACCAGAAAAGAGGTCACCCGAGCAGGATAACCGGGGGTAAACATCCTACATATATCCCGAGCAGGAATCTTCTTGCCAATCACCGAGCAGGGAGCAGGGCTGCTCGAATAAAACCAGATATCCATTCCAAGGCTTAACTGTCAGATAACTCCAGAGCCCGAGATTTAAGCCATGACCCCGTCAGTTACGCGGTCAACCCGTATTTATGGTCATAAAGGCCTATGATCTCTCTCATAGTAATTACTTAGCTCGGATTTCACTCCCAGAAAGACTATATATACCTCACAAAGTTTCATTTCAAAGGTACACTCACTTTTACACAACGAAACTCAGTCATTTTGCTTTCCACAAGCTAAAGACTTACTCTCACATTTTAGGGGTTTCGCGAGGCCCTGCCTTGCATTCCTTCTGAGGTTTTCTTCTTTTGACGGGTTTTCACAAGACTATACCTTCACACAAGCCCATATATCCTAAACACCGCAAGGAACGACCTAAGACCAAATTTATTGCAATTATATGAACTTCAGCTACTGAGCAATTATAACTTTGTTGAATCAGGGGCTTTTAAATGCCATGGAGATTGTATTTCCTGAAGCAGAGCTTAGAAACTGTGCTAGGCATGTGTATGCCAACTTCATAAAGCATTATATTGGGGTTGATAAGCTTGTAATTTTTTTTATTTGCATTATTTTTCAGAATTTTATTGATGATTTTGAGCTTTGGTTAATGATTTATTGAATTTGAGATCCTATTCTTATGCATTTTGTGCTTCATGTAGGTATCTCAAAGATATTCAAGGTTTTAAGTCTCAATACATGTAAATCGAGGCAATTACGGGCTTCAATGTTAAGTTTTGATACTTGCCGTTAAAGTCCGTCAAGTATTTCAAAGCATAGCAGGCTAACAGAGGTTAACAGCGCTAATGGAGGACTTAATCGCGAAGCTTGGGAGCAGAGGGTCTTCGGTAGCCTCATTGAAGAAGCCAGGGGCACTGGAGAAATTTCAGAAACCTGGAGGGCAGCTACGCAACCGCGTAGGTTCATTAATATGATGTCGCCCTGCGCCACGTCACCCACCTTCATCAAGCCCAGACCCGCGTCCCTCTGTTGGATCCGGAGCTCACCCGGCCCAAACCTGCTCCACCTTCCCGCGTTATGGCTCGTTTCCTCTCTCTACCTAACCCATATGACCCCTGGGCTGACCCGCATCCCTTGCCCGGTTGCCCCGCCCCCAAGCCGTGACCCAGGCCTCTTTTCTTTCCCCTTTTTGCCCCCAAGCCTCCATTAAACTTCCAAACTTACCCCTCCTTGGTTGGATGAAGGCCCTAGCATTTTTTTTGAAAGGGTTTAAACGTAAAAAATTTTCTAGAGGAGAAACCGGGAGTTGCATAACACAACTATTTCAATTTTATTAATTTTGAGCCTGAAGATTTAAAGGGTCAATGTAGGGCGATACCAAAGAACTTGATTTACTTTTGCAGATGCTATAAATGAAGGTTGGGCGATATTGTGTAGGTTTTCATTTCATTTATGTGCTGATTGATTGAAACATGAAACTGCATGGAAGTTGTTTTATCAACATTTGCTTAAGCAAAGATCCTAGTAAGTGGTGTAGGCTTATTTAAGTTCTCATAGCACCAGATAGCAGAGAACATCATGGCAAGAGTCATTAAATGCTTACGTTTTACAAGCTAGGATTAAGCCAATAATTTATGTTTAAACATTAATTAGTAGGTCAGATGTGTAGGTTAGCCGAGAAACAACAGATGTTTATGAAGCTAGAAGACAAGCTTTGTCCTAGAATAAGAAAGAAATTGAGATTGAAAGATGTAAACATATGAATGGAGCAATCGAAGATAATGAAGTCATAGTAAATTTGAGGTTAAAAGTGGAGGAGATTTTGGTACTGTTGATTTCAGAGGGTAAGCAGCTTGTGTGGTATGGCAGCATTATCGCATACTCATAAATATGTGTAATTCAATATATTGGGATGACCCCCGATAATTATATAAGTCATTGGTTTCTAAGAGACCAACAATTTAAGGCTTATCTCAATACCCCATGGAACTTGTCAATGGAGTCAATCAATGGAAGAAATTGGCAAATGAGAAAGTGTTACCTCCCATTACCAAAAGATTGCCTGGGAGGCCAAAGTACAATAGAAGAGGTGAACAATGGGAAAAACCTCCATGTAGAAACCCCAATACACTTTCAAAGAAGGGAATGGAGATGAGATGTACTAATTGAGATGATCACAATGCAAGAACTTGTAAGAATCCTAGAGTGGAAGATGACCATGCATTTCAGTTGAGAGAAAAACAACGCAAGAGAAAACAAATGGAACTCGTTACAAATGTTGAGACAAGGCAAGCAATATGCAAACCGCTTTTTCACAATTTGTTTTTATAAGCTTCTGTTTAATCACAACAGGTTGTTTACATTTTTATTGTTTTTGAAGATTGAACAATGAAGTGACGGATCAACCACCAACTGAGAATTTGGGCGAGGAAGTGCATCAACCAACAACTGACATTTTGGGTGAGGTTCAAGACCAAGCAATTGATGTTGGAAGGACGAGAGTTAAGGTGTTGACAAATTCTACCAAACTTATGCCTAGAAGGAATGTGTGCCTAAAGGGTTTGTGGTAAGTCTTAGCACACATTATGTCCATTACATTCTTAATGGTGTTATGTCTTAGCATTACCATTTACATTAATTGTGTTATGTCTTATAGCCCCCAAGACCAACAACTGCAGCCACAACAACATCACCAACTTCAAGAAGTCAGATTGGCATAAGTAGCTACCTGCACTCATCGCTGACTCTGAAAAACCAATGAGGAGTATGAGTTGCTATTGATCGGTCCTTCTCAAGGTAGCCAACCACCAATGACCCTCCACCAAATGCCACCCAATCATCAAGGCAAATACCAAGACAACACCAAGGCTTAAGAGGTTGAAGAAGAAATATGACTAACAATGTGTCTTCGTTGATGATGTATCTATGTAGCTGAGAACAACAATACTGTCTCTAGCTTGTCTTTTGTTTACTTTTGTTGATGATGTGAATGATGATCAGTGAAAGATGATGTGAATCATGATGTGAATGATTCATAGAGTAATTACTTTTATCTATGTTGATGTTCTTTCAATGGTGAATCGCTGAATGGCAATGAATTTTATCTATGTTGATGTCTTTTGATGTTTATAATGTGTGTTATGTCTAAATTTTTTGTTGTCGATGTTGGTGACATTTGGCAACAAAAACATAGTCCGACATTTGCAAGAAATGCATTCATGACAAGGTACTCACCAAAACAGAAGTCTAACATTTCCAAGAAACATACCATGACATTTACAAAGAAGACATAGTCTAACATTTCCAAGTTAAGCATTAACATTAACCAAAATATATTACAACTTGCTGGATATTGCCATAATCCTTACTAGACACAAAAGACATTACAAGATCCATCAATAAGGAAGCAATATCTGCTAGATATTGTTGCCTTTGAACATTGCCATAATCAAAGCCACCAATCACTACCTGCTATCAACATTGCGTAAAAAATACCATTGTTTCTCTCTCTTGCCTTCTCGCAATCGTTTCTTCCACTTTGTTTCATGGCTTTTTGGTTTCTTCTTAACTTTTCAACTTGTTGATCAACCACTTTAGGTTGCATTTAAATGAAACTAAGTTGTTGCTTCAAAAGAGGAATGACTATTTACATTGCAATATGTAATGACAAAACAATAGTCTTAACAAAG
>JABEVN020004641.1:0-11850 GCA_013146195.2 Codonopsis lanceolata | reverse complement strand
CATCACCCGAACTCCACGTCCATCAACTATATAACTTGGAAACTCCAAGTTGAGGCCACCATTATTGGCTATGACCTCTACAAGTTTGTAGGCGACTCACATCCATATGCCTCCCCCTTGTCCTCACCAAGGATGCTCAAACATCCAGGGACGTTCCCACACCCAACCAGCATTACCAACCTGGATCCGGCAAGACAAACTTGTTTTTGGTGCTATTGTCGGCTTCCTCTCGCACCCTTGGTCATGATCCAACGGGCCGCACCTTGCGTGATGCTTGGCAAACCCTTGCTTTCACACGTATGCTTGCCCAACCCACGGCCACATCAAGCGATTAAAGATTACCTCAGCGAGCTTAAAGGTCACTTCGTCTATTCCCTACATGCGATGCATTAAAGGAAGGGGCGATGAACTCGGCCGCTCTCGGCAAACCACTTGATCACGAGGACCTCATAGAGGAGACCATCCTCGGTGGCTTGGATGATGACTACCGCCACATCGTGGATGTGGTTGAAGGGCGGAGACACCCCATCTCGTTTGATGAGCTCCATGAAAAACTCATCAATCGCGAGCTGCTCTTGGCTTGATCTCGGAGCCGTCGTCCACCTGCTTCGCCAATCCACGCTACCACGAGGATCAATAGCTCGTCACTTTCGGCACTCCTCGGCGCTCGTCATCCGTCCCAACCTCGGCGCCTTCTGGGGCCTCGGCCTCTGTCCTCGCCCACATCGACCATACCTCGGAAAGTGTCAAGCATGCCTAACAAGGCCACTCGGTTGCTTTCGCCCCAACTTCCAATGGTCGCCACCACGCCGCTCATCCCCAACTCGGCCATTGGCTCCAAGTGGCAACCACGGGCTCACCTCGCCACCTCGGGCGACACGGGGACAGAATTTGGTTACTCGGCAGCGGTGCTTCTCACCTTCATGTCAAACGATCTTGGCAATCTCTCCTTCACTCCACCTCTGCGGGCATGGGCGACATAGTCATTGGTGATAGTCTTGGGTTATCAATTTCAAAAGCTGGTTTCTCCTCTCTTCATACACACACTTTTTCCTTCATAATGTTCTCTTTGTTCTGATGAAAAAGAATCTTATATCTATATCTCGATTTTGTATTTCTAATAATACTTCCATTGAGTTCTTACCAACTTCTTTTCATGTGAAGGATCTGCTTGCGAGAAAGACTACTGCGGCCAGTCTAAGGGCGGTGTGTATGAATGGCCGGCCACTACTACCCACCTCGCCCATGCAGCATGTTAGCTCCAAAGTCTCTCACCAAGATTGGCATCATCGTCTTGGTCATCCGTCGGTCTATTCAAGGCCGAGCTTCTATCTAGCCTAGGTTTAGATTTAGACACTACTAGCACTCGTCCTCTTCATTGTAATGCTTGCCTTTCTAATAAAGTCATAAACTTCCGTTTCATCGAAATACTATTGTGTACTATTACTCGCAAAGCTGTTTATCTTGATGTTTGGACCTCGCCCCTTCCATCCATTGATGGGTTCAAATACTATGTGATCTTTGTTGATCATTTTACTCATTACATCTGGCTATACCGGCTCAAGCAAGTGCGAGGTCGCCACCATCTTTCCCAAATTTAAAGGCTGGTCGAAAACTTTTTAAAACAACCATTGTCACTCTTTACTCGAACAATGGAGGCGAGTAGGGGTGTAAGTGGTTCGTTTGGTTTGGTTTGTACCAAAACCACCGAACCGCCTCTAGTGGTTCCAAAATTTCAAACCGAACCGAACCGAACCCGTTGGTTTGGTTTGGTTTGGTTTATTTGGTTCGGTTCGGTTTTGTGGTTTATATAAATTAATTTTAATGAAATTAACCAACATTAAAAATAACAATAAAAATAATATTTTAATTTGGAATTAACATCAAAATTAGGAAATAATCTACTAACAACAAATTATCATTAATAAAACAATACAAATTCTAAAATAAGCACAAACAATGGAAGAAATAATAGTTCTCCAATAATCAAGATTTTGTTTGGTTTAGTATCGAGTCATACATATATATATATATATATATATATATAGAATAAATCAAAGGTTCAAAATCGTTAATAAATGTAACATATATAATATATATTATATAATAAATAAATAAAAATATATAGGGTGGTTTGGTTTGTTTCGGTTTGGTTTGGTTCGATGCAAAAACGTGAACCGAACGAACAGCGTGGTTTTCAATTCTTGAAACCGAAATCGAGCCGTCTTCAACAAAGCGAACCAAACCCGAATGGTTTGGTTTGGTTTGGTTGACTGATTTTATTGGTTCGATTTACCCATGGGACTATCGCCCACTGGTCAAATCTACAATACCGCCCCCCTCACACCCCCGAAGACACAATGGGTTCTCCGAGGCACGTCACCACCGATCATATTGTTGGCGGCCTCTCTTCTGCTCGTGCATCTCTTCGGCTGCCCCGGTCGCTTTGCCTTCCAAACAGACGACCTACCTCATAAATCGTCTACACACCCACCGTTGCTCATGAGTCTCCATACCATAAACTCTTTGGCTCCCACCTAACTATTCCAAACTTCGGACACTGTACCGCTCGCCCCGCTTCATTCCGTAACAAACTTGATGCTCGCTCCACCCCATGTGTCTTCCTCGGCTACTCGCTCACTCAGAGTGCCTATCTCTATTATGATCCGAGCACCACTAAAATGTTCACTTCTCGTCATGTCCGCTTTGTCGAGTCTTTTTTTCCCATATCCACCCCGGTCACTAGTCCTGCTCGGACAAAAACCTATGATAGTACCTCTTGGCTACCCCCTCATGATCTGCTCCGTCACTCATACACACCGTCGGCTGCTCGCTCTAGTGCCTCCCCGCCAGTGTCTCCTCACACTAATCAGAATGTGGTTGATCTCAGCTCACCCATACCCCAGCCTTCCCCAGCTCTGCCTGCTACCAGTACTGTGGTGTCTGCTCAGCCTTCCTCGGCTAACAGCTCCCTGCCCGAGGATGGCCCTATTCCCACTTGCACCATGCCCGCTGAGCCTGATCCTGTTCCCGTGCCCGTACCTGTGCCTGCTGACCCTGTTCCTGTGGTCGCTGCACCTGGTCCTGTTCCTGTGCTCGTGTCCGCTGACCCTGTTCCTGTGCCCGCTGCCTCTGGATCCTCAACCATAGTTACTCGATCTAAAAACAATATCTACAAACCCATCAGCAAACTGAGTCTTTCAGCTCAACTGGCAATGACAAATGAACCAACAAGTGTCACCGGGCTCGAAAGACGGGCAAGGGCGCGTGCCATGTCTGAGGAATTTGATGCACTTGCTCGCAATGGAACTTGAACTTGTGCCCAGCCAGATGCTCGCAATATTGCCTACCGCAAGTGGATTCACCGTGATCAAACGACATGCCGAACCATCGACCGCTACAAACTCGCCTCGCTGGGCGGATTTCACCAATGACTGATTGACTATCACGAGACTTTCAAATGATTAAGCCAACTATTGTTCATCTTGTTCTCTCTCTAGCCGTCAGTCAAGGCTGGGCTATTCGCCAACTGGATGTCAACAATGCCTTTCTTCAAGGCAATTTGTCAGAGGAGGTATTCATGGCTCAACCACCTGGGTTCATAGATAAGGACAAACCTCATCATGTGTGTCGGCTTCACAAGGCCATTTATGGTCTCAAACAAAGCTCTCCAGAGCATGGTATAATGAGTTGCTCAGTTTTTCTTGCCTCCTGCTTTAAAAACTCGATGGTCGACACATCGTTGTTCATCCTTCGTACTGCGAGCACCATCATCTATCTTCTCGTATATATGGATGACATTATTGTCACTGGGAAACCAGTAGCTCGACTTACCTTCATCTCTGGCCACTCAATCGCTTTCTCTCTCAAGGATCTTGGTGATCTTCACTTTACTTTCTTGGGGTTGAGGTTGTCAAGCGTCCAAGTGGTCTTCTCGCTTCTCCAGCTGGTACATAGGCGATCTCCTTGCTCGCACCGGCATGACCGATGTTTCGCCCATTGGCTACGCCTTGCTACCTCTCCCACCTTGACTCTTCACGCCGCAGCAGCCTCACGATCCGATGCTTAATTTCGAGCAATGGTCGGAGTCTTCAAGATCTTTACTCGGCTGATGTTGCCTTTCATTGCCAACAAACTCTCCTACCATGCATCGACCGACCACCGAGCAATCGGAATGCGATTAAGCGAGTTCTTCTAAGATCTCGTGGTACTATCAATGCGGGCATCCTCCTTCATCGCCGCCTCCTCCTCGCTCTCCATGCCTTTACCGATGTGGGCGGGCAACAAGGATGACTACACATCCACCAGTGCCTATATTGTCTATCTTGGAAGCGGCCCGATCTCTTGAGCTCAAGAAACAACGCCGCGGCTGGCTCGTTCACGTTTGATACCGCCGCCGGCTGGCAGGTCCGGTGGGGGTCTCTTCTTGGCGGGCGGGTCTCACCTCCTCGACTCAACCGGCCATTTATGACAATGTGGGTGCCACGAGTCTGCTCGAACTGGTTTTCATACTCGCATGAAGCATGTTGCTCGACTTTCACTTCATTCTCAACAAGTTCGGAATGGGCTTCATGAGTATGTCATGTCTCTCCTGATCAATTGGATCAATTGGCCGATGCCTTGACCAAGCCTCTTGCCACCGCCAAGTTTCATCAATTACTTCACAAGATTGGTCTTTTCTCTCGGACGTCCATCTCATGGGGCATATTAGAGAATAATATCTTTTTATTATTCTTGTTTATTTGTAATTAGTAATTAGTGGTAATTACCTTGTAGAATTCTTTCCTTATTATTTTTCCTTCCTTGTATAGGTTTCTTGTACCCTACTTTAAGTGTAACCCTAATTGTATCTCTCCCTATAAATAGGTGATTCAATCAATGAATTGGCGATGTCATTATTCCTAAACTTTATTAGTTTCTACACATAATGCCTGCACACAGTTCATGTCATGTCTGATTCCCCTGATCTTGCTATGGCACGCCATTCTTAGAGTAGAAAAGCACTACGTCACATGCTGAAATGAAGATAACCCCCTCCTCTCTCTCTCTCTCTCCTTGTAATCACACTATAATAGATATATCTAGCAAGGAGCAATTTTAGAAAAGCAGAGGTATGTACTAACAATAATATTATGATCATCTAATCATACTAAATATATATAAGTGTCTCTAAATAGATGATTAAAGTTATTGGTAAAGAATCATCTTGTATTTACATGGATCCCAATGATATCACAAACCTCTTTTCACTAATTAATATATACAGCACTCGTCAGTCGTCTCAAACATTAACCCTATGAATATGATCAACAATCCAACTTCATTCCCTAATTGCCAACACTGACTACTATCATATGCTTCAATCTGACAACTTGGTCCAACCTTAAACTGAACAAAAACATTATTGTCAACAACAAGCCATTTGTTTCCATAACAAAATTAACTTTTTTTTTTCTTTAACGGGTTTTTCCTTGACTTTTCGCAGCACTATTCTTACTCATCTTTGATGATCTGGTAATGCTTTAAGATAATTAATCCATAAATCTGGGAGCAAGAACTCCCTTATCACTGCTGTAAAAAGCTCTTAAAGAAATTGCAATGCCGGCCCTCCCTATGACATGGAGCCATTGTTCTCATATACAGATACATCTTTGTTTTGTCCTTTTCCGCATTCTTGTATGCACACACATGTGGGTTTAAAGAAAGTGGTCGATGCTCTTTCAGCAATTGGTTCCTTCGCCCTTAATTTGGTCGAGTTGGCTTCCACTGCGCCATAGACTAGATCTCCTCACTTTCTTCCTCCTATTTCGAATGAGATACTCAGTCGGGTAGGAAGGCCTCATCCCTACTTTCATTGCTTTCTTGAACATAATGCATAAAAATCATGTACGTCATTTTTTGTCATGTGCAATACCATTACTACATGCCAAGCCGCCACTAAGGGCATCATAACCACGTGGAAAGAATTCATCATTAATTTCCGCAGCCACGAGGTGTGGTGTTATTAATCGTGAAAGGGTGGTTCACCTTAAATTTTTCTCGCCATGGTACATGAATTGTTCTAAATTCGCTTTTGACAAGATATCCGTGAGGTTCGGGATGTGCCCGCGCCCCGCCTTGATAGCGTGCGTGCGGATGCGGACACCACCGCTTCCTGCTCCACCCTCCCTTGTTTGGGGGAAGGACGAAATCCAAAGTGCGAGAGGAGTCTTGTCTATATTAGCACGTTGGAATGTGCCTCGGTTGCCTCGAGTGGATTTTATATCCAAAATGGGAACTAAAGGTTTCCACATGTCGGGTTATCCCTTATTTCGTGGATAACGTGATATGGGAATGCATTACCTTTCCATTCTCATTCTCCCCTTTTTCTCGTCAGGATAATAGAAGTGCAAGAAAAGATATTGCGACGCCCCACTTATGGATTTAATAAAATGGCCTTATGGCCCAATCGGATCACTATGGGAGCTAGAGGCCCCATCTTGGATCTCGAAAGTTTTAGAGTCGCCACCTTTATTTTAAGGCAAAAAATAAAGGAAAACCGTAAAAGAAAACCGTAGATTTTATAAAGCGGGTTCGGGGGCTAAGTTACGAGTTGGGAAGGTGCTAGGCACCCAACTCGCCTCTTTCTCTCAAAGCGTTTTTGGTGAAGTATGCTCATTGTTATATTAATCTAGCAAATAAATAAGGTCTTATTTTGACAAGGGAAAATTAAATGCAGATACATTCGTGGCTACATTATTTACGGACTCGCACGCCTCCTTCCAATAATTACAAACACATTTAAGAATATTTGGCCATTATAACGGCTCTTTTACATATTATTTCCTAATCTAATCCGGCAAAGACAACGGCTTATATTGGCTACATTGCGCCGGATTTAAAAAATACAATTTTAAATAATAAATGAACCGAAAAGTAAATAAATAAAAAACGCCCTTAAAGTTTACCTTTTAGAGCGGCGGTGCTGCTCGCGTCCTTCTCGGGAGAGGAGTCTTTTTGTTGTTGTTGTGTGTTTGTTGTTGTTGTTGTGTGTTGTGTGTTGTGTTAATTTGGGCATGTAAGCGCTTGTATTTGTTGTTTTGTTGTTGTGCGAAATCGGGCAGGCGGCGTAACGAGTGTGTGTTTTTTGTGTGTGTGTTTTTATGTATTTATGTTGTGTGTGTGTGTGTGCGTGGTGGGTGTGTGTGCGGGTAGTGAGAGAGAGGGAGTATGTTGTTTGTGTAAGTGAGGGATTTGCTTTATTTGGGTGAGTGGGAGAGAGGCGCTGGGCGGTGATGTGAGAGTGAGAATGAGAGTGATTGTGAGAGTTGTTGTGTGTGAGGGATTAATTGAGAGGGAGCGATTATGAGAGAGTCGGGGAGGCGGGGAAGTGAGGGAGATATATTGTGGGGGATTGTGGGTGAGAGTGAATGAGGGAGAGTTAGTGGGCCGGGTAGGATTATGAGTGAGAGAATGAGAGATTATGTGAGAGGAAAAATTTGTGAGAGAGAGATTTTTTTTCCTTGAGTGCTGGAGAGGGAGTATATATATCTATGAATTTAATTAGGGGTTAAGAAAGGGGGTAGGTGACCCTTTTTGGAAGGAGTTTTTCCTTTTTCTTTTTTCTTTTTTTTTTCTTTGTTTGCTTTATGCTTTTCTTTTTTCTTTTGTTTATTTTCTTTATCTTTTCTTATCTCTATTCCTGAAACATGTAAGAGAAAATTATTAGTACACTTTGCAATATTTATTGGACAATATAAAACAAAGTGCAATTTGGGGTGTCTCTGAGAGCCCCTCAACGATGGAGTTTCACGGGTAACCGAAGCTTGCGAGTAAAGCGAACATCGTTGATAAGATAGACTCCCAAATTCGAGATAAAAAAAATTTTTTATGTTGCAATGGTCGGACCTACCGAAATAGGCTGCCTACGTATTCCTTAACAAAGGAAATCAGACCAGACGTAGTTCAGGCACAACTGGGGACTAAATGTGGCGGTGTAAGTGTTGTGGTGCAAGTGCGACAATATTAAATGAGCAAGTGTGGCAAAACTTTATCAAATGAGTGCGACAACGGTAAATATGTGCTTTGTGATGGTCGCTGTCTCATCGTGATAGACCGCCTACGCATACCCTTAAACAAGGAATCGGACTCAATCGTAGTTCGTCTTGTGGCTATGCGGTGTGAATTGTTTCCTAGGAACTCGACCTCTCTTGGAGAACAAGACCTTTCCCTATAAACCGGTCGTACCCTTAAAAGAAAGTTTCCCACATAGCCAAAATGTATGGAATGCATTGCCTCCTCAGAACTTAGCCTTCAACGAGAACAAAACCTTTCCTATCAATCCGGTCGGTGTACCCCTTAAAGGAAAGTTTCCAAACATCAAACAAATGCACTTGTTAAAAGGAAAATACCTTCCTTTCCTTTACCGCTTGTCGTGTTCGTGCAAAGACAAATTGTCGCCGATGTTGCTTTGTTGTTGCTGTCGCTTACTGCGTCTCGTTGTTGCACTTTGTCGGGATTTTTATTTTTGTCACGCTCCGCCATCGCTGGAAAATCTTTTCCCTCCCCCGTCCCACTTTGTTTTCGGCTTTAGTCGAAAATCTTTCTTGATGCCGCCGCATTTGTTCTTGTTGCTCCTTCTAACCTTGGTCGAAGCTTCCTTTTCTTGTCAGTAGCATCGCTTTGGTATCAACCCGATATCATCTTCTTTTTGTCGATGTTTTTTCGCTTCCATTTTCTAGCTTCACGAAAATTTCTTTCTTCGGTCACGCTGTATGTTTTTTGTTGCATGTACCGAAAAATTTTTCCTTCTCAAACATGCATTTCTCCCTCTCCGATTTTTTGTTTTTTTTTTTTTGTTTTTTGTTTTTTGTTTTTTTTTTTTTGTTTTTTGTTTTTTTTGTTTTTTGTTTTTGTTTTTTTTTGTTTTTTTTGTTTTTGTTTTTGTTTTTTTGATGGTCGTGTTTCAAACCGGATAGCCTCTACGTATCCTTAAACAAGGAATCGACCAAACGTAGTTCACCCAAAACCCCAAACTACAACCAAGTGAGGATGTCATGTCCTTCGGTCAAGCCCGATCGAGAACACAACGGAAAAGATTTTTGTGTTTTCGAAAACGCCAGATTCTCCGTCCAGAATCGTTGTCAAACACGGTGATGAAGATTTGAACAGCCACCACATTTCAACCGGTCAATACCTTGTCGTTGAAACGTGTTAAGAAGAATTTTCTGTTATGTCCGGGTCGTCGCCGCCTTTGTTTCCACACATAACCCGAAAACTTTCAAATATCCGCAAAACCCGCACTCGACCGAGAAGATCCGTTGCCGAGCACGACGAATTGATCATTCTTCAAGTATTTTCGAAATTGTGAAGTGGAAAACATCCTTTTTCCTTCCTCTTTCTTTCGCTTCTCCCTCGCTTTTTTTTATTCCTCATTTTTTTTGTGTGTTTTTTATTTATTTTGAAAAAACAAATTTTCCTCAAAGGAATTATTCTAGAGTCGTGGTAAAAACATGCATCTGACTTACCTTTTTGCGCCCGTGTGGTCAAGGCCGATCTCGCCGATTCTAACATTTCGCCACTCTGCGAGGCATTTATTCTTTTCCCCTTTTTTTTGTTTTTGTTTTTGACTTGTGACGGTCGACTATAAAGATAGGTCGCCTAATGATTCTATTAAAGGAAATCGCACTGCCGTAGTTCACTTCTCGCCGATTTTATTCTTGCTCACTTTTTTTTCGTGATGCTCACCATTTTTCTTTATTTGCATGCTTATTAATTTTTGTTTTTTTGTTTTGTTTTTATTGAGGAAGAATATGGTATATATGTACAATATATACATTTTTTTTAATGAAATCAAATGTTTATTTACATGTGTTATGTACATATATATATATATTTAAAAAAATGGTAAGTGTTTATTTACATAAAGAATGATTTTTTTTTTTTTGTGGTTTTTTTTTTTGTTTTTGTTTTTTTGAAAACCTGCATAAATATTTACAATGCAATCTAATTTTATATGATGCAAAATTTATAAACACATGCGGACTCAAGACACACGCACAAAGCAAAGCTATACCGACCTAACGGGTAATGGCACATTGTATTTCCAAAATGGATTTTAAAGGAAAATACCTTCGGGTTCAGCGGGCTTCCCTTTTTTTTTTTTTTTTTGTGATATGTGGGGAAAGGAAAAGCGGATACCTCCTTGGCCATATAATTGTTGCAGTTATACTTGGCATAAGACTATTCTCATGGCAGGCGGCGGTGGTGATCGAGGCAAGTCGATCAGGCGTTTCATGACAATGGCAACGGATGATGAATAGGACGAGGACACTTACGGTGTTTCTCATCGATGAGGCCAGAGTCTTTTTTTTTTTTTGCTGAAGAAATATAGGGGCCGGCGGGTGGACGCCACAGACATGATGGGCGCTCAGGGGCTTAAGGCGCAAATGAAGGATAGTTTTTGGGAAACAAAGGGGGGTATAGGCAATAATAGATATATACATGCAATTAATGTATAACTAAACTTCTTTAGCAATTATTCTAAGTTACCTTAGGACCCGTAATATTATATTTTAGTGTATTATTGTGAGCTTTCTGTCGTGGTTTTTCTTCTTTCTTTTGTCGGAGCCCCTTGCATCTTGAAGGCGGAGGTAAGATGCCGAGGTTTCAAAGAGTGCCTTCCCTCTCCTTATTCTCCTTATTTTTATTCTTTTTTTTTTTTTGTATTTTTCATCATTTTTTTATTTGCTCTAATTTTTGCCTAAGCGCCCTTTCGGGTTTTGACCTAAGCGAGCCCTTATTTCTTCTTTTTCATTTTTTTTTTGAATGCCTAACTTTTGCCTAGGCCGCCCTTTCGGGTTTTCGACCTAGCGGTGGAGAGAAACACTTGTTGGATAGAATGGATCGAGCATAATACCTTTTGAGCTCGTTGAGATTGGAGGCTGAACAAGGTCTTCTTTCTTGGCTTGTGGAGAGTACGACATCTCCTGACAGGATCTCTTTGACAATAGACGGCTCATCGTGGAAGAGAGGGGTAGCAGCCTTTTGATAAGTAGCCCCGAGCATTTTTTAGTTCAGATGGCATGACATGATAGCAGTAGGTCCCCCAAGGGATGAGGTCTTTTATGGGTCTCCTGCTGCTTTTGATTTGACTATAGCCCAGCATCTTTGTTGTTGGATTGGGAATGGTCACTATTTTTGACGACCAATCGGGTGTTTTTTTCTTTCTTCTCTTTTTTTTTTAATTTTTTAATTTTTTTTTATTTTTGCTTTTTTTTTCTTTGTATTTTTTTTTGTATATATATATATTTTTTTACCAGAATGAAGTTGACGTGTGGTTGTTTCATGCTTTCCTTTTAACTTGTAGTGACCATTCGTCTTGATGCGGTGGAGCTTTTGTCGATTGGTGAGCATCGGGATATATGGAATCCGGTGTTTAGCTATGGTGGGTCTTCCCACGACACATCTTCATAGGACCGGTGAGCATGTCCACGAACTTTTGAGGAGGGATCCATGGGTGGTGTTCTTTTGGAGCCTTGCGGGGAGTTCTTGATTTTGACTTCTTTTTTTCCTGTCCAGCCCAGATTGATGGTGGATCAGTCTTGATTGATGTTGATGTCTGCGGCTCTCTGACTTTACAAGCTCGAAGCAAATATTTTTTTCTTTTGGGTCCTTTTAAATGACTCATTATTATAATTATTTAATCGTCTTTTAATGTAGGTGCAACTAAGAAATAAGCAAAAACGTTTAGATTATTATTAAAAGCACACCGTGCAGGGGTTAATTACATTATTGAGGACACGGGGTTTGAGATCCTCAATGTAGGGAGGCGGATTGGTAGACCAAATCAGTAAGGCTAGGAAAGGAATT
>JABEVN020004640.1:0-11857 GCA_013146195.2 Codonopsis lanceolata | reverse complement strand
CAACTATCTTGAACAAATTTCCTATATGAGGCCACGTTTCGGGGTCCATTTAAGGTTTGATTGTGTGGTTATATATCTTTCTTTTGACATTCTATCTTATAGCAATCATCAACCCACAACTCAGTGGACCCTATTTCCCTCATTCTTACCATCATACCATACGGCGTAAACATCATGCTTACAGTGGAACCCCACTCAATTGCCATTTCCTACACGCTGCAAGTTCTATGACTCAAATCAACTACACATTGTTCACCCCACGGTCCTCTAACTTGGTATTGAGTTCCTCCATTCCAAACAGATAAAATCTATTGCCTCCTCTTTTGTCCGTTGATATTCTTTTTGTATCCTTGGCAACAAATAATTATCACATTTTTGAACCTCTTCTCTTTTCTTTCTAATTCTAATCATCAAATAATTCTTTATCATCTCCAGCATTGTGATAATAGGCTTGTCTTTGGTGGAGACAATATGCCCATTGAAGCTCTCAGAGATGTTATTCATCAAGACATCACATTTGACCACATCGTGAAATGGGATCTAGACCGATGCTTAGGACTTGCGACATGCCCACTCAAATGCTTCTAGAAAAATGACTTAAAAGCCTCCATTGCGACCTCAAATGCAGGGAATATTTGTTGAAAAAACAACTTTGTAGAGTTTATCCTTCATATCTTTACCTTTAAACAACTTTTTGAAATTATTTTACATGTGTAACAAGCAGAATCTGTGCTCCACATCAGGCAATAAATCCCTCAATGCCAAGTCCAATCCCTGTATTACAAAAAACAGGGAAGAAATAGGTTGTGGAATAAGTGGAAAAATTGGAAAAAAATAGTATACAAAAACAGAGATCAATTAAGAAAATACCTTCTGTTGGTCAGATATGAAGACCCACTCCTCATTACTTTGAATCCCAGTCGCCGTATCAAAAGTTTGAGGAACCAACTTTTAGGTTTCTCTGTTTTCACTCTCCACACATAGCATATGCAATGGGATACATGCCATTATTAGCATATATACCAATTCAGTAAGTATCGACTTGAATGAGGTCCTTTTAGAAAACATCCATCTAGCCCTATCACCTTCACGCATCATCCACCGCAAATCATGCTTTCAATGGCCCCAAACAACAGTAGATCCTTTTGAATTTTCTTTCATTTCCATTAACACCCTCATCAGATCTCAGCTCAATTTTCATGGTTGAGTTGACATTTGTTCTCTTAATCTCTCGCACAATAATCCCATAGTAAACTAAAAAGCTGCGAATGGTTTCCATGGTTTAAGCGATCTGCAATCCTTTTGGCTCTGTATACTTGACTCAATGAAGTTTCTAGATGTGTTTCTTCTCTAACTGTTACCATTATACCCTCCAAGGTCCAGTTAGGTGTAGACCTAAACCTCTTAATAAATCTCCTTACAACCCACTCAAATGTCAGATGCCTATTTGTATAAGTGGGGCCACATGTCTGCACATTCACAAATGTCTTTACTTCCCAAGTACTCTCAAACTGCTTAGGAGAAATAAGTATAACTCAAGGACATGACTTGGTACCCCTACACTTGGCCCTAATCCTTTTTGTCATTTTTAACTAAATGAATATCTCTCATATTTTTATTGAGTATTCTTTAACTAAATGAATGCTTGTTTCATCTCTCATATTTTTATTGAGTATCCTCTTAAGCATTTGAAAACCTCACCTCATTGCCAACATTTGAAAATTTCCTCATTTCCTTTTGTACTCTTCATCATCAGAGATTTCCTCAATGCTCCATAAGTACTCTTCATCATCAATTCCAATGCTCCATAAGTGTGGGCAAAATAGGCATGACCTATTTTGGTCTTGTTTCACCTTTCTTGGTCAAAATAGGATTTTTGATAAGTTTGTGTTAATTTAGGACTTAGTATATTTTATTAGATTTAGTTAGTTATTTTTGGTAGCATAATCTTTTTCTAGATTTCAAGTGCACATTTTTGGTAACAAAATCTTTAATTAGATTTTGTTTTTTCCTTGGTCCTTAAGGTTTTATCATTTTTGGAAACATATTTTTCCTAAAGATTTTTTGTTTTCTTGATCCTAAAGTTTATGAGTCATTTTTGGAAACAAAATATTCCTAAAGATTTTTTGAGTTTCTTGGACCTAAATCTTAGGAGTTGTTTTTGGAAACTAAATCTAGTCAACAATCCTTTGTCAACCGTGAAGTTGGATTCCTTATTTATATGGTAATAAAATCTAGAAATAAGGTAAGTAGATTTTATTCCTTTCTACTAATCCTTGTCTTTGTTGGAGTTGGATTCCTTTATGTGTGTAGGAGATCTTGACATTATATAAAGAGGCTTGGACAGACTACGCCTTGAGAGAGAAAGAACCGATTCGAGAAAAATTGAAAGTGAAAATCATAAATTCGAGAACAGGTTTTTTCGACCGTCTTTGCAGATTTCGAATGTGATTCCGAATGTTGCAACATTGGAAGCAACATTGGGCGTTTATGCTGTTTTGACTTCCTAGCTGATTTTAGGAAGCTATTTGTTTCTTCCCACGTTTTCTATACCTGTTTTTATGTGGGTGTTTTACTCTCCAAGACTTGTTGTCTTGTGAGAGTGTTTTGTTTGGTGATTTCACATAGTTTTTTGTAAAACAATTCATTCTTTTTAGTGAAATCTTTTTGGCCATGAGGCTAGATCTACAAGTATAAGCTTGTAGATTGTTTGGTAAACCTTTGTGATTAATTTAGTGCTTTTGTATTAAGTCTTCCGCTGTTTTTGTTATTTTTTGTCTATTGTGACTTCCATTGTAGCTTTTTAACAAGCTACATTAAATCTTTGAGAATCCTAGCTACTCGCGTTCTTTCAATTGGTATCAGAGCCTCCTCTTGACGTCACTAAGAGTAGATTCTGTTTGTAGCCATGATGGATTCCAAATATGACAATTTTGTTCATCCTTCTACATTAACAAATACAAATTACTCAAATTGGAATGTTGAGGAATTTGATTTTGATGAAGAGTCAATAGCTCTTTTATCAACCAAGTTTAAAAATATTTTGAAAGCCAAAGAAAAAAATAAATTTTCATCTTCAAACTCCAAAACTGCTTTCAAACATGAGTATTTTAAGTTTGTTCCTAATGAAGACTACTTCCAAACCTCTGAAAAATATTTTACCAACCCTTTTGCTATACAGTCTACATCAAGTGATAAAAATATTGATTCTATTCGATGTAGGGCTTGTCAAGGGTTTGGTCAATTTGCTAAAGATGATGTTTCAGGTTTGTTTGACTTTGGTGATCATGAATCTCTTGCAAAATCTTCAGAACCTGCACATGAAAACAGTGCACCTGCCCCAGAATATTCAGCATCTGCAAGTCCAGGAAGTTCAGGCAATGTGATTCAGAATGTTACACCCAATGTGATTCCGAATGTAGCAACATCGGAAGTCACATTGGACAGAATCTTGGCAGATGCTGAAACAGATTCAAAACAAGCAGAAAATCAGTCCATTTTGACTGATCATGGACATGACATTCCAAGCAAAATCCAGAAAGTGCATCTCACTTCACAAATCATAGGTAATATACATGATGAGATGTCCACAAGGAAGAAAGGTAAGGTAGACTATAGGAATCTTGCTTGCTTGTCCACTCTTGAGTGTGAAGATATACATGTCTCATGTTTTGTAGAACTTGATCAATTTTCGAAAAATAATTTGGGTTCTTGGTTTAGTAAAAAACATAACTGTGTTGAGACAACTTTTATGAGCCAAATGATCAAAGATTATGGGCTTCACATTGATGTGTTAACCATGTATTGTGATAACACCTATGCAATTAGTATAGCAAAAAATCCAGTTCATTCTCTAACAAAACACATTGATATAAGGCACCACTTTATTAGAAACATGGTTGAACAAGAGATTATTCGCACTAAACATGTTGGGACAAAAAATCGATTGCCTGATATATTTGCTAAGAGTCTTGATTTTGAAGAGATTTTCCAATCTAAGGAAATCTCTTGGTATGTGTGCCATATAATTTTACACTTAGTTAATTATAAGAAAAGAAAAAAATTAGGCATGCTTGCATTTTGTCTTTAGAGGACACTCTAGATCATTGTTTCACTTGTTTGTGCCTCTTGTGGTTGATTGGGAATTTCATTCAAAATCAATTGTGATTTTTTGTTATGATTCTCTCTCTCTCCAGTTCTTGAGTATGTTTGAAGTCCACAAAGGAAAGAGCTACCTTTTAAAATTTTTGGGATGCTGCAATTTGTCAAAGTACTATGGAGCTTAGGCTTTCATGGGTTGATCTTGAGAAAATTGACTCCCCTTAATTAAAAAAGTGTGAAAGCTACCTATGAACAAGGTTGTGGCACCTTTCTTTTGGGACTATGAATCATCGGATTTCATGGGTTGATCAAAAAGTTAAGTGGCTTCCCTTGGTAAATAGTGTGAAAGATTCCAAAGTGGCATGTTTTTATAGCTTGAAATAAAGTAGAGCTATATTCCTAGGGAAATAAAGTACCTATGGATTTTTGTTGTGAAAAATTTATGATCTTGGGAGAGAAATCTGGTTAAAAAAAATGCAAAATTGAAAATAAAATCACAATTTTGGCGAATGCATCTCCCAATGCAGCTACATTAGGAACTACATCGCTTTGATCTAGTCTTTATCACTTGTGTGTGATTGCATTTTTTATTTATTTTTTTTCTTTTTCCTAGCTTTTAGTCATCATGTTTTTAGGCATAAAATTTTAGGACATGCATTGTTGGCAATGATATTAGCTTGGTGAAATTTTGTCCTAATATAAACTGTGCAAATCAATTTCCAAAAATCTCCTTTTTGAAGAATATTTAGTGGTTGTCTAATTTTTGTGTGGAACTAAGAGGTTGTAAATATGGATATGATGTGCTCAGTTATTGCTAATGGTGTGATCAAGTCTTGGTGAACACTTCATTGTGTTTTTCAAAATCTTGGATTTTTGAGAGTTCCAAAAAGATTGTTTATCCCTCTTCCTTTTCTGGTCAAATAGGGGGAGAGAGATCAAGTGTTTCTTGTGATGGTGATGATTGGTGATTTGTGCTCCTTGCACAAATTCGGGGAGATGATTTGTGCTCCTTGCACAAATTCGGAGAGATGAACTTTCTAACCAATTTGATTGGTGTTGAATAGATTTGATTGGTGTTGAATGATTTGATTTGATTTGAAATCTTTAGGGCAAAATTAGGCAGACCTATTTTGGTTTGTTTTTCTTGGTCAAAATAGGATTTTTGATAAGTTTGTGTTAATTTAGGACTTAGTATATTTTATTAGATTTAGTTTAGTTATTTTTGGTAGTTTAATCTTTTTCTAGATTTCGGCTACATCATTTTTTAACAAAATCTTTAATTAGATTTTGTTTTTCTTGGTCATTTTTGGAAACTAAATCTTTAATTAGATTTTTGGTTTTCTTGATCCTAAAGTCTAGGAATCATTTTTGGTAACAAAATCCTTGATTAGATTTTGGTATATCTCATCTTTGGTAACAAAATCTTAACATAAATCCTAGTCTAACCATGATTCTTGACCACTTTCATATTTGGTAATTAAATCTCATCCTACTCTAACCATGATTCTTGACCACTTTCATATTTGGTAATAAAATCTCATTAGATTGGTAAGTTGTTGATTTTTTCCTTAATAACTAATCATTTTCCTTGTAGTAGACGGACTGTTTTTGGGTGTGTGTAGGAGACGCATACTATATATTCAGGAGCTGGGATTCGGCCTTCTTACAGAGCTCCAAAAAGAGAACAAAAACCATAGAGGGTGTGAGCTGATCCGAGCAGTTTCTGAAGCAGTTTTAAAGTCCCGAAGTTCAGCAATCCGAATATGTTATCCATTGTTGCAACATTGGCAGACACATCAGCAGTTCTGAAACTGTTTTGTGCTTCCTGTTTTGTTTAAAGGAAGTTGTTTTTGTTTCTTCTCATGTTTTGTTTAACCTATTTATGTGGGGTTTTTGTTCTCCAATATTCATTATCTTGTGAGAATATTTTTTGTGATTTCACATAGTTTTTTTGTAAAACAATTCATCGGTTTTTAGTGAAATCTTTTTGGCCATGAGGCTAGATCTACAAGTATAAGCTTGTAGATTGTTTGGTAAACCTTTGTGATTAATTTAGTGCTTTTGTATTAAGTCTTCCGCTGTTTTTGTTATTTTTTCTGTCTATTGTGACTTCCATTGTAGCTTTTTAACAAGCTACATTAAATCTTTGAGAATCCTAGCTACTTGCGTTCTTTCAATAAGTCATCAGAGCTTGCATAATCAGACTCCACATCTATTTCTTCACTAGTTAAAATATTTGACTTCCCCTTACCCTTATTACACTTCTTAGCTTTCACACCAGCCCACTCAACTGACCTGTCAATATTTTTTTCAAACTCTGCATCATCAGCATCATTACCAAACCAGATATACTCACGGTCAATAAAATTGATTATAATCCCCATCATCCTCAGAATCATCATCTTCATGTTCAACCTCAACCTCAGAATGTCCATGTTCAAAATATGCATTATCATCATGCTCAACCTCCACATCATTTGGTTCAACCTCAACCTGATGTTCTAACCATGCATCATCAAACTGAACCTCATGTTCTGCATTATCAATCAAAATCTCATGCAACTCTGTAGCAGATTGGTTTTGTTTTTTTTATTTGATTTCAGCTCGATATTCATATTCAAATTTAGCCACAACATCAGCAAGTTCATCCACATTATAAGTTAGTAACAATTGATTAAATGTGTCTCTATTTTCATCTGATATATTTAACTCTTCAATAACTACAGAGCTTCTAAGTGTTGGTTCCACAAAAAAGTCATCACAAGAAGTGGCACCATGTTCCAATACACCTCAATTAATTTATATTTCTTTCTTATCTGGGCAACAACCATCATGTCATCATCAGTCCCTAAAGCTTTCAACCCATATTCAAGGTCCAATGTTGAAACCTTATAATGGTAAAACATAATCCTACCATAACCAAGCCCCTTAATAATCTGGTTAATTTCTTGAATAGACATTTCATCAGGATGACAAAAATCAAAATGATCAATAAAGCCCCCACTATAAACCCTTTGTGGAGTGTAGTCAAATTCTTCACTATGGTATAACTTAATGCTGAACTAATCTGAGTCAGGATCTATGGTAAAGGCAACAACACAGCCTAAATAAGATATAAATGAAAACACAAGGGACCACATGTCCTATCTTTTTCTACTCACTAATGTAGTGTGAGAATTTTAAATTGACTATATATATAAGGCCTCAAACTGATAACCAACAATATTAATTTACAGTACTAATAATAAATATAAAAATCAACAAAAGAAAGCATCTGATACAAGCACCAAAGCAATAGACAAACGAATAACACTTTACAAAAAAAAAAAACATTTTCAAAACCAAATAAAACTTTACATAACAAACAACATGTCATTTCTCTAAACAATGCATTTTCCTATACCCTAAACCACAAAACAAAAGAAGCTAGGAACCCAATACAAAAGAAGTTAAAAACCTGATAATTTGACGAAGAAGAAACATAGAACTTACTGTAAATATCACCGACATTCCATACTTCTCCTCTTTTTCTTTGAATCCACGTCATTGCAGGAGGAGTTTAGTTGAATCAAAGCCAACACTAAGTAAACCCTAACAAAATTTTGCTTCAATCCTTTCACCTACTGATGTGAGTACGAGTATTATGAACATTAACTCTTTCTATTAATATTTCACAGTTGGTCCCTGTACTTTTGTATGACGAATTGACTATTTTGCCCATCCACAAATACACTCACGTGGCATGTGATCGTACTTAACGACCAAAAGTTGACGGAAGGACCAATGGTGTAAAAGTTTTCAGTTTAGGGACCATTTGCGAGGTGTAGGGACGAATAGCCAAGAACCCCAAATGTACAGGGACCAATTGTGTAGTTTGTCCTAAAAGATAAATCTCGGGTCATATGGCATACTGGCGGTGGATGAGGAAATTATCAAGTAGGGCATTTGACCTGTACAATGTTCTTTCATAGCCTTTGATCACTTAAAATTTTGGAACAATTTGAATGAAAAAAAAATCCTTCAGATAATAAGGTCGACCAAATGTCTATTAACTCAATCTTTGATAGACCTTTGATCGACCAAAGGTCAAGTTAATCGACATAAATCTTACTATATTAGTTTTGAGAGTTAAAAGAGTATTATAGATAATTCATCACAAAAGGGGTTACGAAATATTTTTTTAAGAGTTTGGTGTTATGTAATAAATGAACATAGCTAGCATAGGTAGGATGACTTGGTTTGTCAACATTGGCAGACATCTTCGTTCATTGCTCGGTTATAAATACCGAGCAATGTAAGGTTATTGTACAGACGGATCTTACTCTGAATAAATCTCTCTCTCTCTCTCTTTCTCTCGTACACTCTTTGTCCTTAATTTGTGGTTACTTTATAACATGTTATCAGCACGATTGTTCTACTGTTAACAATCTCAAACGGTAAAATTTTCTACCGATATATTCTTTATTTTATGTCTCTGGTTTACTTCAATATATATTGTATATCACCATTATTAAGAAAAGGTTGGCTGAGCCACCGTCGATAATATATGGTGAGATGACGAAATAATAATTTATTATTTAACGCATAATATATATGTTCGTTGATGCTTGTGCGGAAATAACCACAAGCTATAAACTGAATATTTATATATATACATATATTTCAATTCTATATATGAATAACTTTATATACATATATATTTATTACTGACTTTCAAACACCCACAGAAAGACTTGCTGAGTAGCGTGACGTGAATATATATGTATGCTATATAATAGCTGTATAAAGTTGACTGGAAAAATATTCATGCGGAGTTATTTTATTTATTGCTCCTAATAAGATTTATATTTATTCATAATATAAATGCAATTATATTAAATCAGAAATTTTACATTTTTACCCCTCTCCTCTAACGGCTAGTTAACGGCTATTTTACTGATTTTATCTCTCTCCTCCAACGGTAATAAACTACTAGTTAACGGTCATAAACGGTCATTTTTTTCTCTCCATATATACCACAACATCTTAATAGATTACTCACATATTTACTACCTTCTTACAAACTCTCAATACCATATCTTCTTCTACAAAATGTTTCCTCCAATGTTGATGATTATTATCAAACTTGTTACTGCGTGCACCGCATTGGTTTTTGTTGTTGAATACCCTCCAAACGATTTTCAGATTTTTATTACCTGATGCGTCCAAGAATATTTGGACCCACTCAAACAGCCCAATCCAAGCACCTGGCTTTCAACGTGCTTACAAACTCTCTGAGCCCAACTCGCAATGAAAGAGAAGAAAGTGAACGGGCGTGGGCACTCCTCGCAAGCCTCCTGCTGTGTGAATTAGTACAATAAGCTCACAATTTGACAGTAGTTTAGGCTAGTGGAAAATAGATTGCGCATACCTTTCTCCGAATTTTGACGGGGTTTTATACGTGCTTGCATAATCGCCCATTATGATGCATAATCGCCCATTATCATGCATAATCGCCATGATTAGCATTAATCGCCCATGATTGGCATTAATCGCCCACGATTGGCATTAATTCGCCTATGCAAACGTCATAGCTTATGGTCGATTATTGCTCGTGTAACTACCCTCAAGCTGTTATCTTGATCTTTATCGGACATGAATGTCCTCAACTATTTCTAACTCTTACGGTGCAAGCGGAGCAATGATGCTCGCCATCGATGTTGCTCGCGTAGCTAATCCCCCATTTCAAGTAAGTAGCCTGAACCAAAACAGGATTTTACCCTGCTACTCGTGTAACATCTTTGCTCGTTGCTGTTCGAATATATACATGCTCGACACGTGGCTCCCCTTGGGCCTAACTTGGCATTTCAAGAGGTAACCCCAACTCCAACCTTGTCTTACCGAGTATTCATGCTCATGACGAGGAGAAGCTAAAAATTTCAAAGCACCTTCCTTCGAAATTTGAAAGCCAAAAAGTTGAATAAGCGGCAATTTATGAAGCGCCTTGAACAAGCGTTTCTTAAGAGTACGAACGCCACCGTCGGCCAGCCCGAAAAGCAGGTCCAACTCCCTATGCGCATTAAATGCGGCCTCGCTCACCGAACCTCGTGCCGGCCCAATGATTCGATTCCCCAACCGGCGGCCTCGGTTGGATATAAAGGCGGATTCAACTCTTTTCACAACTTTACGCCTTACCACAATTCGAGCAACTCTCAAACAAATAGACGGGCAAACGGAACTTTTTGCAAATCTCCATCAAAACCGCTTCAAGTTGCATCCTTGCCGTATTGCAAAACCGTAATCAAGATCTTCCCCGCTTTGTATTTCACGCCTCTTCTTCATCGTCCCATTGTATTATATTTTCTTAATTTGATTAGGGTTTACGCTGTAAACCCCCTCTTCTTCGCTCTTCTTCTCAGAACCTGCTCAATTGCTTTTGCCTTTTTCAATTAGTAACCTGCACTCCAAGGAATCGAGAAACCATGATCTGCACTTTGTTTAACGATCTTGCGACCCAAATGTTACAGCCAATTCTCTTGCCACACTTTTCCCAATTTTTAACTTTGTAATTTCGATTCCTTTTCCGTAGGATGTCTAGCGAAGGTACCGCTTCTCGAACTTGAAGACGGATGTTGCTACGACCATGGAACCCAAGTAGAAGAGCCTCCCTCATCTTCTTCTCAAGGAAGCGAACGAAGATGTAGCCCCATTGATCACGCGCCGACGAAGACCCTCACAAGCGGCAGCAAACCGATAACGATCAAGCGAGCAAGATCCCCGCCCAATCGAGCAATTACCCGATCAAGCCAAACTCTATTCACCCGCCCCCTCCTTTTCCTCCCCTTTAATCAAACGGGAAGATCTAAATTCGAGGACGAGGTTAGTACGGTTTTACTCGCTAGGTATAGACCCCAAACCGCACCGTGTTCGCTTTTGATTTAGATCCGAAAAGGGGCATAACTTCCAAGGAGATAGGATGGTATTTTACTTTGATTTTTTCCAAGTCGGGCTTCGACGATTTCCTTCTTGATTCGACCCATTCATCGTTGAATTGATGAATGCTTCTAATCCTTCCTCGCGACTGACCTAACCCTAACCACCTTAGATTCTTGGTATCCTTCACCGTAGTTCTGCAGTCACTCTGTTCGAGCCCCGATATGACTTTATTTCGAAAATTCTTTCTCCTCTCCCTCGACAAGAAACCGGCCGCATTATACCGCCAAACCATGGTTTTTTCAAGCTTCACGATGACAAACCCAACAAAGTCGGCTATACTGACGACGGAAATTCGCCTCGCTGCTGAATCGAGCATTGATGGCCAGTTCTTCGCCCTATATCGCCGACACGGCTTCCCCGAACATGACAAGTACGCCTTACCGAGCCGGGAACCCAAAATAGTCAAGGCTGCTCCGAAACAGCGCAAAAGAGGGGCAAGTGGGCAAGATTTTGTGCCGGATCATGGGGTTCTAATCCTCGACTTCTGGCTCATGGCCGGAATTTCTTACCTCCTCAGGCATAGAGCCCCCGGTTACTATCGACTCAAGAAACCCCACACCCATACCGGGTTCTTGCCATGGAAATAGATTTCAAATAATGCGAAGATTGTGCTCGCACCCGCACCTCAGACCTGACTTTTCACTTCTCTCGTTTTTCCGAGCTATTTACTTCATTGCTTTTTCCTTTGATAATTCGAATCGGCCGCACTTTCTTGATGCTAATATTCTTGAAATTGGTGCAAATGAGGCAATTAACAGATGTCTCCAAATTTATGCAAGCT
>JABEVN020004639.1:0-11862 GCA_013146195.2 Codonopsis lanceolata | reverse complement strand
ATATATGATTGGTGCCATGGCGAAGTAAGAGAAAATGGCAGCGTCAGCGGCGTTCTCGAAATCCTTTGATTTCTTATAGTTTTCCATGGACTCCTCGAGCCTTAACCCCGGCTCTGCGTCGGCTCACCAGCGGTTTCTGTCCTTGGCGGGCGCATACGGAGGAACTTCTCGGCTGCCAAGGTCCCTGCAGCAGTGGCCGCGGCCGGGCGGTCGACTTTCAGGTCAGCTTGGTTCTTCTTCACTGGCCGACCGGCTACGTCTTAGCGGCAGTTAAATCGCCGATTACAGGCGACGGTTCAATTACGTTCGAACATTTCAACTTCTTTTTTCTTGGCAGCCGCGGTTTTGGTCTCCGGTTCATCGGCCAGGCAGCCACCTGCTCGACCCTGCTTTTCGCCGAGGCCCTCGTGAGCCTTACTGTCAGCCTCTCGCTTTCTTGCACCGCCTTCTCCTTATTGTACCTATCGTAGGGATTGGTACACGTGGAAGCGCAATCTGCGACCAGGAAAATGAGTCGAAAGCGAAACAAACACACAGAAGAAAGAGGCAAGCTGCGGTCAACTACTTTACCTCGCTCAAGCGAGACAACGTTTCCAACTAAGACACATGGCCGGCGTGTCACGTCAGCGAGCAAGATCATCGTGCAAGGCCCTCTCTACATGACACCTTTGCCCACAGCCTCCGGTGGCATAAAGATCGATACCCCCCAATAATGGGGGCATCTCGAGAAATTTCTTCACCGAGGCAGGATTGCGGGTAGTGGAGAACATCTTGAAGCTTGACTGCCTCGAGTTGCAGGCAGGCACGAGTGGGGCGAGAGGAGGAGTCGGCTCGGCCTCGGTGGCGAACTTCACGAACGAGAAGAGGGGGGAGCTCTTCTTCCTCTTGCCTTCGCGCAGCATCCTTGGCGGGCGGGCACGAGGGATGTTGGCGGTAGGCTACACAGTAACATCATCACAGCGACCTAGCAGTTTCTTGGCCCGGCCTTTTCTGCAGGCGGCGGCAATCTTGGGCATTACGGCCTTCTTGGCGGACTTGCTGACCTGCCCAAGTCAGGAGTTCTGGCCGGCGGACAAAAGCGGAGACCTTGGGCAATTCGGCAGGCTGGTTGACCTTAGTCATTGCCATTGATCGGCTTCTTTCTTTTGCCTCAGCACCGGCCAAGTTCTTCATTCCTGAGATGAGGCAAAGCAAAACAGGATTAGAATGAACTCGGGAATATATGAGCGAAACAGAAAATATTAAAAATTGGCAAGCAACCGTCATGGTCTTCATAAACTGGTCGACAGTTGCTGCCCGGGCCCAGCCGTTGGCACTCAACGCACTCGTGCTTGAACATTCGGCCATGGCAGTCATCCCAATAAGGGTGAGGGTTCTCGGGCACGTGGATCAGAAGGGGCTCCACCTCGGGGACCTCTGCTCGCATCACCCCGGCCAAACACAAATAACGCGGATTACAAACCAGTTCCTTCCAGTCAAGAAGGAATTCTTTGGCCGACAGCGTCTCATTTTTGTTCCATTACGCCAACGGCTGGTCTTAAGCTGACTAGCAGGGCGGTCTCTCGAGCTAAAATCTTGTTTGGAAGCCTTGGGGATTTTTATTTCATTGGTCGTCGTGGGCATAAACGGCCATCCAACTCTGGACTCAATAAACAACACCCTCCTGTCCCAAGAATCCACTTTCTCGGGAACCTCGGACAGCAACCTCAGAAAATTTGAGTTCGCCCTCACTCCAATTCTCCCTCCGGTGCTCGGGGCGAAGATGAATAACTTCCGAAGCAAGTACATGTCCGGCTCAAATCCTAACAGCCTGCTCGCTACAGTAAAAGCTGTAATAGCACGGACAATATTCAACATCAGATCGCATGGGACGGCCTTGGTCTCATATAGGAAGTCTACCAGGAAGGGCTCTAGCGGGAGGCGTAGCCCGACGCGGAAGAAGTCGGCAAAGAATAAGAGCTCATTCCCCTGCTCGCGGGAGAGGTTGACCCGGGCAAGAACGACCATTTTGCTTGCTCGATAGTAAGCGGGATCAACACGAGGAAGTAAGCCATGCGGTCACTTTATCCGCCGTGTCTAGGGTGGCCCGATGGGCGACATAGCGGCTTTCATCTGCGTTGACATACCAATCGGGCTCTTCCTCCTCTTTTTCTTCTTCCTCAATCATTTCTCAGCGGGAACCTCTGAGCCACTACTGCAGTGAGGAAGCCGGGCAATGGGAACTACGTCACGGCCATTTGTTTCTTCCTCAGGGGCCACTTCGCTTTGAGAGCGGCCGATTTTCTTGAAGCCTTAGGGCAGAGGCAAGTTGTTTGCCTCATCGGCCTCTGGCCTCTCCGGCCAAATCTACCCTCAATTCTAACTCGTTCGTAGGAGTCTCAACCAAGGCGCTTGTGGTCGAGGCCTTGCCGCCAAGCCAAAGCCACCCGAGTCACACTCTCTCGCCGGAATCTCCCTCGCTAGAAGAATCGACTATGTCAACCACGGGATCCATTATGCGCCCGAGCGTTGGCCGGCCACGGATCGGCTCCATCGCATTCAGCGCTAATTGAGGGGGACTTTTATTTGCTAAGCGAGTCATTTCTCCCACCATAGGCGAAAGCCTCGCGGTCATTCTCGGATCGTCGGACATCTACAAAGAGATCGAGGAAAATGGCTATCGAAATTCTATCAGGGTAACTATCAAGCAAGGGGAAAGAAATCCTAAATCTAGGTCAGCTGAGGCCTGCGCCTAGCGAGCAAGATGATGGTTTTTATTCCTCGATTTCTACTAAGGAGGTCTTACCCACTTAAATCCTACTTGAAACATAAGGAGATGGAGAGAGAAATCAAAAGCCATCTGAAACCCGGGAAAGACAAAAACAGAGAAAAAACTTCTTGTGGAATGCGGGTTGGAGGCGTCCTACGTAAGCAATTGAAAGGAAAGTCGGAACCGCATGAGCGCAAACCTTGAGTATTGAGCAGGAGAAAAGCGAAGGAGCAACCTCGTCGGTCGAAAAGAAAGCACGGCAGCGGCGGCTTCAAATGTTTGAGAACTTTCTCTCTAAAACTTCGAAGGCGATAAAAGAGGCGAATGGGGAGAGAAGGTCTTGCCTTTTATAGGCCGGTTTAGAATCTTTGGGGAAGCTCGGGCCAGAAGCGGCACTTGGAATGGGCGGCCCATCATGACGGGGCATTAAATGCGACCGCCGTGTTTCACGCCCCGTCCCATCGCTTCAACCGGCGGCTCACGGCTTTTTTCGCCAGCGCGACACGCCATTAACAAGAGGCTTCCTTGATACGCCTCAAGTCTATCAGATGAATTCTTTGTCTTCTCGAAAATTCACAAGTGTTGAAGCTTGATGCGAATATCAAACTTGAGCGGCTCCCAGCTCAGAGCATGAATGCCTTGAGACGGGGAAGCTAGGGGCCAGCGATATACCGGCCCAGGCGGTCATCGGCAATCTGCGAGTTAGCATCACGTCTAATCACGAGCACAATGCGAATGGGGCCCAGCGGCCAGCGAGCAAAATGATAAGGCCAGCGAGCAAAGCGGCGCGACTCTCACTGAAACACAGGCGGCAGCGGTCAAACCGAGGGGGTCATGCTTCCGGGCATCATACGTCTTGCTTGAGAATCGAGGCCCGTCTTGTCCAAACCTGGTCAAGCATTGGCCTTACTGCCGACCGGGGGGCCGTACCTCGGACCTGATAAGTTGAGCAATGTAGAATAGCCGAGGCGAGCCACGCTTTCGCCCAGAAACACATTACTGAGGAACGTCGGTGGCTTGCTCTCGAGACAAGTCGAAGGTTTCCATGTTTAGGCGAGAACACTTGCCTTATCTACTCCTACATCTCGGTCAGCCGCTGTTTAAGCCTAAAATCAAGGGATTCTCTCCTTGATTGACTCGACTTGATTATAGGCTGAATCCTAAGCAGTTCAAACACCACCAGGGGCCTATAAATACCTCTCAGTTTCAACCGAATCCTAAGCGGACTTCTTGAGCCTCGTTATTCTGTCAATTTATCTTTTGACAATTACACTTGAGACTTACTCTCTCAGGAGGGTTTCGAAGCCAGCCACGCCTTGCTTCCACTCAGGTTTGTTTGTGATCTTAACAGGCTCAAGGAGGACGATCTAAAGCCCAGATATCTTACCCATCTCAAGGACGGCCCAAGCTGTGTTTTTTGCCACATCAAAAAGTGTCTCTTTATAGCATTAAATGTGTTACTTTTGATCCTAAAAGTGTCACTTTGCATTATAAATGAAAATCGTCTCCGTTAGCCTTAAAAGTATCACTTTTAACATTAAAAATGTCATTTTTAAGCATTAAAATAGTCACTTTTATCCTAGAAGTGTCACTTTGTATTTTAATGAAAATTATCACTTTTTCACTTAAAAAGTGTCATTTTACCCTTAAAAATATAACTTTTGCATTTTGCATTAAAAATAAAGTTTTGAGTTGACATAGGACTAAAATACAAAGTTTGGGCATTTAGAGATTTTCAACAGCAAAGTTTGAAAAGGAGGGCACCAATGCACAATTTGAAACAAGGAGGGCATCGGAACAAATAAACAAATTTCTCATTAATGTGGTGGGACGCTCATAGCATGCCACGTCACATCCCAACCCAGCCAAGGAACCACACATTTTTTAGTGGATTTGGGTTTTGGTCATTTGATCAGGCTCGGATAATACATATTCAACAAATTTTCTCTCTTATTGTTACCTGTTTCCTTGTTGGATTGTCTGCTCTACAAGCTTCTTTTTTTTTTTTTTTAATCATTTTGGGGTTTCGTCTTAGAAATTTAAGATCCGTAAGAAGATTTTACCCAAGTTTTTATCTAAATCAATAGTGCTTTAAACTATACTAAACTTGAATGGTGGGTATAGCTACCATGAAATAAAATCACACCTCCAAAAAGGAATTCTTTCTTATGATTATTCAATTCGTCGTACAAATAATTGAAATAATTGGGTTTGTGGAAATCTATGTTTCATATATATGTATATATTGGTGTCTCCAAAAGTAGGAAAGCTACATACTTTTGCATGTACAAATTAGATAAGTGATAGAGTATTATCTTTTGAATTGATGCCTTACACTTTGATATTTGGTTAATGGAATCAAAATGTATCATTTTCTTGCAGTTTAGTTTTGACATTCATTCTTCTGTAATATTGGGAAAAGGACAAATACATATTTTTGGATAACAGTATTCATCATCCATCCCCATACACGTAAGACATTCTTGATTCTTCAATATTGGATGGATTTTGTGCACGTAAAAGTAAAACTTAACATTCTTGATTCCCCAATATCCGATTCTTTTTCTTTTCCATGCTTTAATCGTTTTGATCATCAAAGTGTGACAATGATATAAGACGAATATTGAACAAAAGAAGATTAAAACTAAGTTAATCAAGAATGCAAACTTAAACTTGAATTGATGATGAATTTATTCTCCATAAAATATACCAGATCGAAATTAAATAGAATACTCCACTTTCCTAGCTAATTGTGTGTTTTATAATGAATTGGAATTGTTCTTAAGCTAGAATATTTAACCCAAAACAGAAAAAAGTGTAAAAGACTGATTATATTTGATTAGGTTTATTCCCACCTTTTGTTATTACTTTTATTTTATTTTATGGAATTAGAGGTAGGGGGATAAAGGCATAAACACATGAAAATGAAGAATCAATCCCACTTTTAAAAAGAACAAATGACATTAATGCAAGAAGCCAAGAAATAAATTTTTGTACGGAATCTGATCCCTTACATTTGTATCTATTAATTTGTGATTAAAACAAATCGCTCAAGGATTTATTAAAATTGATTTTTTTTTATTTTTTTTTTTTAGTTAGGGTTATATTTCTAGAACAAATGATAAAATTAGTGGATTGTGGTGTACCAATCTACTCTGGTTTGGTAATTGGTAAATGGTAACACCCAAAGAATTGTTCTCACACTAGTCTTCATATATACTTTTTCATAAAAATTAAGGAAATTCGTAAATGAATATTCTTAATGTTCATGTTATACCATTACAAGTTAAAATTAGTAAATTTAATAAACTTATATAAAAATTAACACTCAGTTTGTCGCAGAATATTTTTTTAAAAAAATAATACTCTTTTTGGGATGGAAATAACAATATTGGCTCAAGGCTTAGGACGAAGGCAAGCCCAATTCAACATGGCCCATATTGAAAAAATTGCATTGAGTAATTGCATTATCAATACTAATGTGGAAGAAAAAGAAATTAGATGTCACTTCAAATTTAGGGTGATAATCACGCCAGTCCCTTTTAGTGAAATTATAACCGCCTAAGTCTCCTGTATTTATTATAAACCGCTAAAGTATATTTTTTGGAAGAAAATAAAGAAAATACCCTTAATGAAGAAAAGACATACTGACAAAGCCGCTGCTCAAATTTGGGCATCGTAATCAAAACATTGGGAATCGCTATCTGCAATTGAAATCTGTCAAAATTTGGGTATCGAAATGCAAAAATTAGACATCGCAAAAACTTCTGAAGCCCTAAACAGTGCTTAAACAATATTTTTTTGCCTTAAAATGAAGACGTGCTATAAACCTCAAAGGACTTGTAGCTCTCGTCGAGAGCTTCGATTTGATATGCGGTGGGTCTCGTGGTTTATCCAGTATCAAAAGTTATGTCATGCCGACGGAAGAGTTCTCAACTTTTTTTATTTCTACTAGTGCATCGGTTTCAAAATTGACAACAAACACCCTTAAACTTCGTTTTATTCCCAAAGATTTTTGAAATTAGGCGATGCATGCATCGGTGGTCCCTCAGAGCGATGGTAGATGTTGGCGCACTTGGAGCTACTTGGCCAGAGAAGGTGAAAGGAGGTCAGCGATAGAGAAAAGAGAAATGTAGATGAAGCTGGATGGCGAGTAGATATGAGAAAAAGAAGAGGAAGATGAAGAGGAGGGAGAAAAATAGAGACAGTGAAGAGAAAGAAGATAAAATGAGAAGACTGAAGTAGCAGGTCGCGAGCAATTTTGGAACAAAATTATGAAAATTAACTTTCCTAATCAGCATTTTTCTTTTTAAAAACCCTTTCTATTTGTTGTTTTTTTATTTTTTTGACAAATGTAGTGGTGTGATGCATATTACATAAGATCAAATCCACATTTTTGCATTGAAAATGTTCGTTTTAATTGAATGTGAATTGAGAGAAAAAATTAACGCACGTGATTGAGGGTGTTAATTACATACGACTATATAAGATTAAATTTACGACTACATTGGTGATGCTCTAATGTTAAAAAAAAAAAAAAAAAAGGAATAGTTATGGGTCGGTCTCTTTTTAGAGATTTGTAATAGTTCAAATATTAATCGATTTTTTTTTCAACCGCAAAAGTCTACTTTCGTTATTTTCTTCCTTAAATACCCCTCCGTCATCATCTCTGTTTCTCTTTCACCGTGATGGGTGGGGATTCTGCATGAGTCAGGATCACTCCTTATTTGAATATTTAGATTTGGACTGAAATTACAACAAAGGCTTGAGCTTGCTGACCAATGATAATTTTTTGGGTGATAACCAGGTTGCTCCTATGTGATGAAATTATAATTAGAAAAAAACTATATATTTGTTTTAAATCGCTAAATTACATTTTTAGAAGGAAAATGACAAAGATACTCTTAATAAAAGAAAGACGAGCGAACAAAGACACAATCCAAATTTGGGTGTCGCAATGCAAAAGCCACTATCCAAAATCTGGGCATCGCAAAGAACAAATTTGGTTTCGCCCATTTTCATCTCCTCTATTTCTTCTCCCCACCACCAACCCAACAAACAAAATTCAAAATAAAATTAAGTAGGAAAGATGAAACCAGTAAACTAAACAAACACCCACCAAATTAAAACAAGCATTAGGCATGATAAATTTCTGTCACACCAAATCTTATATTTAACAATATTTTCAACACTTATATGTTAATTTCTTTATTCAACAATATTCTTAACACTTACAGGTTGCGTCGTTAGTTTTAATTGTTTTATCGTTGGGAAAGATTGAAATTGGAACTCTTTGTCACATGTGATCAAAAGAGGAAGCCTATTTTCCACCAAGAATTCATTGGCATCAAGCAAAAAGAGAGGAACTGACACTTTGAAGCAATTAGAAAGAAAATGGGTAAGCGGATGCCGAAAGGAGTCTTTGAAGCCATCCATCGGGCTACCATGTTTGTCTCTCATTAAACCTCCTATACTAATTAACTGACTTTGCAACTCCTCGAGGAACGGAGACTTGATTCATGCGATTATCTAGAAACCTTTTTGTTTTCCTAGTCTTTTTATGTTCACAAAACACTTTTTTTGTTTTTCAAGACGTATTTTTATGTCCATAAACCGTTGGTTTAGGTTTCTGTATAATGAGGGGCATTTAAGGAAGAATTTTACAAAAATAGACTTATGCGGCTTAAAAAAAATGGTAGTGGAGCGGTTATAATTTCAAGAAAGTGTACCAACCCGCAATTAATCCTAGTTTTTTTTTTCTGGATATTTTCTCATTTTGTTAGTATCCCCTTTTCGGACGCACACAATGAGTGCAATTTCTTTTGATGAGATAGAAAAATGAAGAAATTGCGAGACGGTCCACTTTTTGAAGTTTTTACGGAGGTCATTATTTTTGTACTGCGGTTCATCAATTTTATTGCATTAATTTTTGCAACGCGGTTAATTATCTAATTTAATTGTGCCGTGATTTATCAATTTTATTCCAATAATTTTGCACCGCTGTTCAATAGTTTAACTTCCTAGTCTAATTGCACCGCGGTTCATCAAATTTATTGCATTAATTTTGCACCGCGGTTTAATAGTTTAACTGTCTAGTCTAATTTTGCACCGCGATTCAATAGTTTAACTGTCTAATCTAATTTCATCGCGGTTCAAGATCGTAATGAAATGTAATTATGTTTTCGTCTTCTTCTTCCTTTTCATTAAAGTTTAATAATTAATGATTCAGAAAACTCGTTTACCTTTCGGGGGCGCTGCCCCCCTGACCCCTGCGACCTGACAAGCTAGGTCGATCCCTGTTTCGTTGCCCAACAATGATAATTTTTGAATCCAAAGTGTGTTGTCAAAGCTGTTAAATGTGATAATGACATTTTTGGAACAATATGTCAAAAATAGGTTTTTTCTGGTTGAAAATAAAAACACTGGACTGAAAATGATAAAATTTTCAAAAAGTTGACCAGCCCGAATTTCACTCTAGAAAAATTGTTGTATTGTCCTCAATTAGTCATATAGGTCACTGGAATTGGAGCTAGAAAAAAGGATAGGTAGGTTATGAATCTGAAAAGTACTATGTCAGGAAAGAAATTACTACTCTATTCGATGGATCATGTACAATAAAAAAAAGGGAAATACTTAATACAACATTTTTTGTTATAAAAATACTATATTATCCTTAATAAAAAAAAATTTGAATACCGCCACCGGATCACCACCGCCCGCCCATCGGACCACCACCACATGCCCAGCCCACTGCCAGATCCAAGCCTAGTCCCTCCCCCAGTCCCAGCCCACCCGTCTACCCCTCCCCCAACCCTCCCACGCCGTCTACCCCAAGCCGAGTCCCTTCCCCCCCATTGACCCCAACCCCCCACTGCCCGCCCGCTCCACACACCCAGTAGTCCTCCCCACCCCTCCCACACCGGAGTAGGTCTCCCCAATCCCTCCCTCACCTAGCCCACACCTCGGCCCACCCGCCCGCCTCACCCGATCTCTCCAAAGGCACCCTCCCACATGAAGCAGGACTCTCCCAATCCCTCCTCACCCACTGACCTTGACCTCTGACCTTCGCCCTTATCTCAGCCCGAGAAAAAAAAAGGTTTTTTCATTTAATTAAATCAACTCCCCGCCCACCTACCACTAATCTTGTTTTTTTTCATTTGATTATAAATTGAACAAAAGGGCAAATTGGTAAAGTTTTTTAAAAAGTATTGCATTAATTATTTTATAGGTATTATATTAAGAAATACGTATGTAAAGTCAAACTAGTATCTTTTGCATTGTACCAACCCACATATGTCTCTCCCCCATCAATCAATACTAGTTTTTGTCATTTTGATTCCTTAAGAGATTTTTCATGTCGAGGAATAGCGATCCGTCCGTTGTTTTTGCATTCCAATGGAGGAGAAATTTAATCACGATGCATTATTTTTTCATCCATATGCACCTATTTAGAATTGCGTGTGTTGTTTTAAAATAGCGATGTATCAATTTGATATTAGAATACAAAAAAATCTCAATGCACAAATTATATTTCCACGTCAAGCATTGAATTACGATGCGAGAAAATGTCAAAGCTCACATTGGATTTTGCGATGCACACATTGGAATTCAATGCATGAATTTTGAATTGCGATGTATGAAACTTCTTCCCGAGTAATCCCAATGCAAAATTTGGATTACGATGCACACATTGGAATTGCGATGCAGCAGCTTAACGTGCCTCCTTTTGCCCCAAAATGTCCTTGAGCGGTTTAAAACAAAAAATTGTCTTTTCGCGGTTAAAAATGGATGAAGAGGCCTAGCTTGATTATCACCTTTAAAAAAATATGATACAAACTAGCACAACGAGTTGAGTGAGCCAAACTTCAAGTGTTCGTATTCTCGTATTTTAAGGGCTCATAGACCAGTATGCAGTCCCAGGGAAACTGCGAGTTCATTGCCCACCCTCCCAAACCCAATGAAAGAAAGGAAAAATTACAAGCAGGTTTTTAACTTTTAAAACATGTTTTCAAATAAATCAGGTATTTTTTAGACATTTCTTTTAGATACAATTTTAGGGCAAATTTACGTTCTGACCCTTTATTTCTTTGTATCGGGAAAAAATGCGTCGTCTTCTCCCGGCGCCCAGCGTTCGCAGCTTCATTCGTTTATTTTGCTTCTCACGTCGCCGTGTAGTTCGCCTTTCTCTTTCTTGAGCCTTGACCTCGTCCCCAAATTTTGAATTGGCGATTTCGTAGAGAAATTCCGACAATTCAATTGAAAGTATGTCCCTTTAAAAATTCTTTCATTCTGTTATATGCCTTAGGTTTCTTGATGCGGGGCTTGGCATTATAGTTTACGGATTGATTTTGTTTTACGTGATCGAGTTTGGATTGATTTTGGTCCTCGAAAATGCGTCAAATGCATCCTCTGATGCGGGGCTTGGCATCGAGTTTGAATTAATTTGGTGCTATCTTTGTCAAATTCATCGATGCGAGTTTGGCGTGATTTATTCATCAGAGATTTGCTGTCTTGATTTGTTCTATGATGAATGGCTTGCGATTGAGATTGAGGCTTTAAGACTATAAATATATTATTGGGAACATTTTCTAAGTGATAGATTTATTTTGAATTGTGCAAAGTGTGTATATCTTCACTTTCACCTTTCTCATTGATCATAAATGATTTTGTTTCCTTATGTAGCAGTTGAGAAAGCAAAGAGGATCTTATTGTTAATGGAGTCGATGTTATGATTTTGCTGAAATTTAGGGAGAGACAATTGTGAAAAGGGTTACAGATGGTTTTGAGTTTTACGATTTCTTTGTTTATCAATTACTGACAAATATGCATTAATGTTGAAACTTTGAGATTGAGATATTCTCTTGGACCTCATCAAAATTGTATTTTATCAAATGATGAAGATTTTTTGAATATGTTGGTCTTTGGGTAAAATTCTAAGCATTTATGTTATTTAGGTAGATGTTATTGATGTTTTGGGTGCAATTGTTGATGGTGTAGAGAATGATTTGGGGTCAAAGGTTGATTTTGGTCCTTCTAGGATTAGTTTGGATGCTTCTTCTTCTTATAAGTCAAAAGGGTGATTTTGGTCCTTCTCATAATGGTATTGGTTTGCT
>JABEVN020004638.1:0-11880 GCA_013146195.2 Codonopsis lanceolata | reverse complement strand
AAATGGGCCTATATCATATTAAAATGATGCCATTCGGCTAAAGAATGGGCAACCTATCAACGGTCAACAAAGTCTGCCGCAGCTCTAAGGAACATGGAAGCGCATATCATTTACATGGTCATCAAGACAAAAGGTCGCGACCACACTCGACTTGGCGTAAACATTTGCCAATCTACGAACATAACATGAAGCTTAATCCGGCAAATGCGCTGGGTTCGAAAGCAGAAAATTCTCTGTTTATGGTCAACCGCGGTATAGAAGCAAATCCTGCCGGACATGGAGCAGCCCTACTGCATTAAGCACATATAACGATCGAACGGAAGAATACTGCCCTGGCCGCTTCATCTCCATCGCGAGAAATGCCTCAATGCTTCTTCAAAATCTGCGCGGCAACAAGGGATTTGAGTGGAATGCCGATCGCACTGCAGCCCTCGAGCAGCCTCACTGAATACTGGGCAAACCACCCCTCCTCGCCAGCCCCGTGCCCTGAGAACCGTCAGATAGTATACCTAGCGGCCACGAACGGGTTGTGGCCTTTGTTTTGGTTAGGGAAGAATTAGACATTCAAAAACCTGTGTACTATGTATCCAAAGCCCTCAGTCTGTTGAGGGTCGTTATTTTAATGCAGAAAAATTAGCTTACTCGCTTGTCATAGCTGCCCAGAAATTAAGGGCTTATTTTTACTTCATATGTAATCATAGTATACGGATGCACCCTTGCGCAAGATCTTCCGCAAGCGACTCATCGGGTAGATTACTCAAGCGGGCGATAGAGCTCAGAATTCCACATCGACTACGCCTGCTTAGGCGAGCAATCAAGGCCGGGCAGTATTAGTTTCGATTTTCTGTCGAAACAAGCTTCACCTGCAAAGAAGAGCACGAGAATCGCCGGACAAACGAGCCCGAGCAAGAATCAATGCCACAACCCCGCACAACTGCACGTATCTTGTTGGGATTTATATGTTGATGGAGGCGGCGCAAATGAGCAAGGCTGGGAGCTTTTAGCCGGCATCCTTCTCATAGCTCCCGACCAGTGTCATTGAGCTAGCATTACGATTCAAGCTCCCCGCCTCTAACAATGTGGCCGAGTATGAAGCAAGCACGGTCTCGAACTAGCAGCGGACATGGGAATTGATACAATCACAGTATACTCGGATTCACAACTAGTTGTAAACCAAGTCCGGGGGGAATACATGGTGTATCATCCCTCACTAGTTAAATATTGCGAGCTTGTCAAAGGAATTTTGAAAAATTTCAAGTTTTGGGAAATAATCAGAATTGACCGAGCAGACAACATGCGAGCAGACTATCTATCCAAGATCGCTGAAGAAAACCTATCGCTGTTAAATCCTTCAGTAATGATCGAGCATCTAGAGACTCCGGCTATCGATAGACCAGTGGTAATGGACATTGAACAAGCGGCCAGGAGTTGGATTGACGATTACAAAGACTACATCGAGCAAGGGATCCTACCCGCAGACAAGGTCAAGGCCACCACAATCGAAGCCGGCCCGTCGCTCTGGGTACTCGGTAGTAGGGGATTCTATACAGCGATCTAGGGTCGACCAATGCTCCGTTGTGTGCCTCAGGAATTGACCAAGGTGTCTTGTATGAGGTACACGGCGAGAACGCAATCGGCGGCCACCGGGCACCAGCCCTAGCGGAGAGAATGGCTAGCGCGCGAGTTACTCTTGATAACTCTCGAAGGGGCCAGAGAAATACGTTCGAGAATGTGACAAGTGCCAGCGATACGCGGACATACCAAGACTTCCATCTACCATGCAAACCCCAGTCGTTGCGGCATGGCCCTTCGATATGTGGGGGATTGACCTGATCGGGCCTTTCCCACTGGCACAAGGCAAATACAAATATGCAGTAGTCACTATTGACTACTTTACAAAATGGATAGAAGCAAAGCCTACGGCCAAGATCACGAGAAGCAAATGTCATCAAATTATTCGTCGCCCACGATCAAGTCAAGTGTGGTGTAGGTTTGGCCTTCAGCGGGCAATTGTATCCGACCATGGCAATACGCTTCTGACAGTTTACTTCAGTGTGCTGCGCTTAGGCGTCAAGCATTGGCAATCTTACGTAGCCTATCCTCAGGAAGCAAGCGGGCAAACGCTCACGCACTCAAGAGAAATTTGGAAGGGCGAGCAGGGAAATGGGCCGAGGAGCTACCATCAGCTTTATGGGCGGTCAGAACTACTGTACGCTGGTCCAACAGGGGAAACCCCTTTCGCTCTCACCTACGGATCAGAGGCAATGATTCCAGTTGAAATGGCTCTACCTAGTTATCGGGTGCCCTCATTACAATGAAAGCAGCAAAACAATCAAATTGCACGGGCAATAGACACAGACCTCCTAGAAGAGAGAAGACCGGATGCTCGACTTTAATGGTCAACTACAAACAATGGGCAAAAGCCCATCATGACAAAAGGTCGAGGCGCAGCCTTCATGGTTGGGGACCGGTGCTCGAGAAGATTGAGGTGACCGGACAATAGCGTAACGGGAAAGCTATCGCCCAACTGGGAAGGACCTTTCCAGGTCACTGGTATTATCAGAGAAGGCACCTACACACTCCGGACTCGGGAAGGAAAAGACCTAAAACACCCATGGCATGCTAATCATCTGAAAAATACTATCCGTAGAGCTGATCTTCTTTACATAGACGGCAAGACCTCACCACTTGCTGAGGGTCACAAATTCTATTCAATAAAGGCAAGTTTCTCTATAAAGTTTGTATTCGAGATTTTATTAGCGTAGCCAAGTGTTTACATCATATTCGAAAAGGGTTGCTCGCCTTACAGTTTGGCGACTGTGGCCGAGGCCCAACATTCAAAATGCCCAAGTACTAGTGAACTTAATTTCTCCGTGGGTGAGATGTGGCCTTGCCCGGTTCACGTACTTAGGATGCCCGCCACGCGGTAGGGGCCTTGCCCATCGGATAGCGGCTAAGCTACCTCGGGTTCCTATAGTGACCGAGCAACACCGCCTAGTCGTATATCCTTACACCCAGTTGATATACTACAACCGACTCGGGTTACCCACACCGAACAACGGCCATGCCCGGTTGCTAGTCGCCAAGCCGGGCCATACCCGCTAGGCAATCATCTGAAGCTCGCCCAAGGCGATAGGGGCCCTGCCCACCGAAAGCCTTAGCCCACGCCGTGCACTCAGAGTAAGACTACCTACTCATCCGGAGAAAAGCATCGGCGGACACCGGGCAAACAGGCCAGACTCCTATTCGTAAGACATTAACCTAAGATATGTGGTACATTCGCTTTATTATTTCCGGGTTAATCCTCTTGCACGATTACTTGATCAAATTTTATTTGCCCGATATATTTTTGGGGGACCACCCCGCATACAATTGTGTTAGTACTAATCAAATGCAGGAAAAACACAAGCAAATATTATCGGGCAGAAAAAACAAAACACAGGCATATACATCCAGCAGAATAACGATAAGGCCAAGTATTTCTAAAAGATTACGAAGTTTGTTACAAGGGGCCCATCGGCCAAAACAAGACATGAAGCTTTTCAAATTACATCAGGGACTGTTTGAGGGGCAGCAGATGGTTCCTCGGTAGCAGGGGCCTGCAACTCCACTTGAAGCTGGGCAACCGCCTCATTGAGTCGCCCTTCCTTCTCGGCCCTCTTGGCATCTATTAAGCTACAGACATTCACCGCCAGCGGGCTGGGGGGATCCCACGCTTCCAAGCCGTCGTCTAGGTCATCTTGGGCCATAGCCTCCAGTTCGGCCTTAGTATAAGGGACCAGATGATGCAACTTCCGGGCTTCAAGATTGTAGGGGTCGAGCAACGCCCAGTCAGCCATTGTTCCCATATCAACCGCCCCCGTACCCGCGAGCATCCGCAGAATATGATTAGTGCCCACTGCATAATATGGAAGTATGACTCGGCGCACTTGCGAGGCATAGACGGGGGAAGCCTCGAAATCCTTCACGGCTTGAACTTTGGTCGCCGCCAGCTGATCAGAAAAGGAATCTATGGCCTTTGCTCCTTGACTTCACCTCGGCTGAAGGTCCATTTGCCGATCAAGGCGCTCTCAGCAGCTTGGGATTTCTTTTGTTGGGCCACGAGGGCCGTCTTTTCCTCGGCCAGAGCCTTCTTGTCGGCCTCAAGCTTCTTGATCGTGGCTGCACTCTTTCAAGGATCGGTCAAGTGCGGCCACCTGCTCGCCTTTGTTCTTCACAAGGCCAGACAGCTCCGCCCCCTCGGCCTCTGCTTTTTTCCGAGCGTCCCTCTCCTCGGTATATCGATTGTAAAGGTTGGTGCAAGTAGAGGCAATCTGAAAAGACAACACGAAAACAAAGTCGATGCTGAGATAAGCGAGGCGGCAGCGGAAAAGAGTAACTACGCACATACCTCGCTCAAATTCAAGCCAACATGTCCGAGCATGACATGCCCGGGAGTCTCTCGGTCGTGAGTCACCTCCTCTTGCAGAAGCCTCTTCACGATGCCCTTACCCACCAGGCCGGCGGGGCTTCCACGGGCAGATAAGTCAATGTGCCCGATGTTCGGGACCTCACGAAAGCCCGCTAACCACGGCTCGGGCGGCAAATGTCGGTCGGCATCTCATAACCGGGCACCAGCCACGGCTTCAACGACTCCCGGGCAGTGTGTTCAGAGTCCGTGCCTCGCTGACGGACAGGTCTATCAGTTGGGGGAGATGGTGTAGACACCCCAATTTCGTAACCCTGGTATGTAACTGACATAAAATATCAAGCTGTTAAAACTTAACAAATGTCAAGTTGCGAGAGTCAAAAATCACGAAAAGAAAAGCAGATGCGGCGGGGGCTAAAATGACAAATTTTGAAACTTCCAAAAGGGGCTTGGTGCCGCCAATGAAGTGCTTGGTGCCGCACCAAGGTATACCTTGGCCGCACCAAGCTTCCTTCCGTGCTCTCTCTCACGATCAAATGGGTACAAGTCTTCAAGCGCAATGTACAAGTGGGCGATGCACGGAGAACAAGCGAAGAAATTCCCCCCTCGTCCTCGGCTCAACTATAAATAGAGACCCCGGCCTCCTCATTTCGATGCTCAATCCTTCGCGATTTTTAGATCGCGGCGAAGCTCGCCGTTTCTTCGATAAATATTAGTACGAGAGGTGCGAGATAGGTGAGTGGAAGCCCCTAGAGTCTCCAAACCCTGCCCAAACTCTGCCAAAATAAATATCCACTAGTTATAAGTAATCCCTTGCCTAGCTGTTAGGTATCCACCTCATTTCCCCGGCCCAAAAAATCCCAAAGTAAGCCGTTACTCGCGAGTAGCGCACCACAACTAAGCCATTATTCCGCCTAACCAAAAGGCCAAAACCACAAAAACTAAGGCGTCACTCGCCCAAACTTCAAAAATCAAAACAACAAATACACAACAAACAACAAAGTCTCCCTCTCCCAGAAGGACGGAAGCGAGCACACCGTCGCTCTAAAGGTAACGACCTTTAAGGGCGCTTTTATTTATTTATTTTTTTTTTGTCTTTCTATTATTTTTAAAAGTTGTATTTTAAATCCGACGCAATGTAGCCAATATAAGCCGTTGTCTTTGCCGGATTAGATTAGGAAATATTATGTAAAAGAGCCGTTATAATGGCCAAATATTCTTAAATATGTTTGTAATTAATGGAAGAAGGCTGTGCGAGTCCAGTAAATAATGTAGCCACGAATGTATACTTTAATTTTCCCTTGTCAAAATAAGACCTTATTTATTTGCTAGATTAATATAACAATGAGCATACTTGACCAAAAACGTTTGAGACCGAAAGAGCGAGTTGGGTGCCTAGCACCTTCCCAACTCGTAATTAACTTAGCCTCCCGAACCGCTTTTCTAAGATCTACGGTTTTCTTTTACGGTTTTCCTTTATTTTTGCCTTAAAATAAAGGTGGCGACTCTAAAACTTTCGAGATCGGTGGGGCCTCGCAACATTCCCTCTTTGCACTTTCTGTTCTCCCTAAAAAGGGAGATGCGGGAATGGAGGAGTGATGTATTCCCATATCGATATCCCTAAACAAGGGATAACTTGATGCGGGAAACCCATAGCTCCCATAGCGATCGATTGGGCCATAAGGCTATTTTAATAAATCCATAAGTGGGCGTCGCAATATCTTTTCTTGCACTTCTCTATTTTCCCGAAAAATAAAAGGGGAGAATGAGAATGGAAAGGTAATGCATTCCCATATCTGTTATCCCGAAATAAGGGATAACGACATGAGAAACCTTTAGTTCCCATTTTGGATACAAAATCCACTCAAGACAGCAGAGGCACATTCCAACGTGCTAACATAGACGGCACTCCTCTCGCACTTTGATTTCGTCTTCCCTAAACAAGGGAGGGTGGAGCGAGGCGGTGGTGTCCGCATCCGCGTGCAGCACTAAACAAGGGCGCGGGCGCGGAGCACACCAGGAACCTCACGGTGGCGACTCTGTTTGGGGAGTTGTTTTATTTTAAATAAAATGGAGGCTAGACTCATAAAATAAAACTTTTTTTGTTTTTCTTTGTTTAAAGGCTGCGGTATGCTCGTTATATTAATTTACGCATTTCAATAAAGTGTTCCCATTACGTACCGTGGCTATATTTGTGGATATGATCCTCCATCAGCGGCGGATCTCGTTCAGATACATTACGGACATGTTTAAGAGTATTTAAAAAAATCAAAAAAAATATATATTATATCAAAAAAAAAAAATTCGAAAAATCAAAAAATATATATATACATATTATATATTTTACAAATAAATTCGAGGCGACACAACAAAGAAATTTGGGGCTTTACCTTTTCGGCTCTATATTTTTATTTATTTATTTACATTCATTTTCTTTTTCATTTTATTACGTACATTTGTATATATTTACATTCATTACGTCATTTTATTTTGGGGCATAGGACCAAAATTTGTAATTAATAGGGATAGATAGTTTCCCCACTTTTCTTTCTATTTCTTAAAATGTGTGTGCTTGCTTGCTTGCGCTCAAACTAAAAAGCAGAAAATCCACACAAAGCGACAAGGCAGGCCATAAGCGTTTTATTTTTACGTTTATATATCGTAAATAAATAAAGATTTTCTTGCTTTCTAGATACCACACACACGCACATGCATATAGCTATATTCGAGCTGTTACCCTACACCTGGCGGCCTACCCCTGCATAAACCAACGCTAGAATGCATATAGATTCTCGGGACACTTCATTGACCGGCCGGTTTTGCATCTACGAATTGTGGGTCGGCCCAAAAAAAAATATATATACAAAAACAAAAAAAAATATAACAAAAAAAAATGCGCAAGTAAAAAAAAAATCATGGAAATAAATTGCGCAACAAAAAAAAATAATAACAAAAAAATAATAATAAATACACAGGGACTGATTTATTATTCTTTGATGCTCGACCTAGACCATTTCGAATGGTGGATCCTGGAAAGAGTATAGGCCCTTCACAGGACGATCCGATCTAGGGAATCGAAAGGCGAGGTGGAATACGTTGGTCTATACTGCGGAGAAAGAATCCACTATTCGAGGGAAAGTCTGAGAGGCGTCAAAATAAAGCGAGTGCTTATCCGGTCAATTGTAGGGCAAACAACAATAATAAAATATACTAATAAAGGCCTGTTGTACTCCAAACCCAAAAAGCCTTCGGCCTCTGATACCTCCATAACCCATTTTCCTCGAAACTGGCCGAATTTGGAAAGGCGAGAGATAATCTTGGCGGTTGATCTGAGGGAAAGTAGTGCGAATCGAAACATAAGGTATCGATGTCGAGATCGAGACAAGGCGAGAATCGATCTGAGAGAAAGCAGATCCGGCGGTATGGCAGATGAAGCGATCCGATATGGAGTGCAGATTCGGGGCTCGGGATATGCTCGACTCGGTAATGCGGCGGTGGCTAGACCAGAATTTGGCTGCACGAGATGAACGCATGCTAAGCCAAATAGCAAGTCTTATACAAGGTTCGAAGCCCAGTGGTGAGGTGAACTCTTCCCCTACAGTCCCCCAGGAAACATCCACGTCCCACGTGCTTCCAAACCCAACTCCTCAGCCAAACACTAACCCACCAAATACTACCGCTACCCTAAATCCCAATCCTCCACCAAGTCCCTACTACCCAAATATCAGCCCTTACCCGTCATATCCTTCATATCCTGCTCCAAACACCAAAATTCCCCAAAACCCAAATGACCTCCCTGTTCCCATAACCAACCCGCTCGGAAAGCGGCCCATATATGGACCCACAAAATTATAACCCGCCAGGCCAAGTTACCACTTATTTGCCTTATAATGATCCTGGCTGCCCAGCTGAAACCATCCAAAATCCACCTACCCAAAACCCACCTACTCAAAATCCACCAACCCAAAATCCATATCCTACCCAAGTACCACCAACCCAGAATCCTTATCCAGCCCAGAATCCACCAACCCAGAATCCTTATCCAGCCCAGATACCACAGCCAGAAATTAACCCAACCTTCCCTAACCCATCCAGCCGGTATATACCAAAATCCAACTCCCCGACCACCCAAATAAAGGCCGGCGTGGAAAATATAAAAGCTATGCTACTCAAGCTTCTCAACAAAGGGAATTTTCTCTGCGGGCACTAACGTTACAACTGCGGCGTGTATTGCCTTTCAAATTCAAAATGCGGAGCATAGAAAAATTTGATGGGATGGATGCCTATATCCCACTTAAAATCTTATTCCAGCGGCATGCGGTCAAGGGAGCTAGCTTTGAGGCTATGGCTTCCAATTTTCACCTCACCTAATAGGGCGCCAAACAATGGCTAATGTTGTCGATAGCGGCACCATGAATACGTGGGACGAGATAGGCTGGCGTTCTGGAAAGGTACAAAGACAACACCGATCCGAGAAAATAGAAGGGACCTTGAGTCGTGCACCACCGAGAAAAAAAACTTGTCTTTGAGTTCGCGTCGGTGGAAAAGAAAGTTGGCCCGGACCTTTGGCCGGACTGATCAGTAGAGTCATGCCGAATGTTTATCAAAAACCTCCGACCCATTTACGGAACACATGCGGTACCTTCCTACACCAATTTTAAAGAAATAGTAGAGATAGGCTCGTATTGATGATGATATACGGATGGCCAATTACAAGCCAATACGCATCCTACCTCTTTCAGTTACTCTAAAGGGAAGGCAGCCCACACCCGCACCAATTGTCAATGCGGTAGGAAATTCATCGACCCCTTTTTCTACCCAAAATTATGGCCTTGTTCCATGGTCTTATGGAGCGGACAGATCTGTCAACACGATCGGAGGAAATAATGGTCCGGCGAAATTTGAAATCGAGAACCGCCATTATGATGAGTTGCAAGCCTCCCATGCGTGATCTGCGGGGGCTAATGGCACAAGGAGTGTTAAAGCCTATGGAAAATTATAAGCCACGGACCCCCGGGACACGGAATCATGCCCGATCTTGTGAATATCATCATTGCGGTGGTCACCTCACCGATAAATGTTATCGGCTCAAAAATGCTATTCGGGATCTTATAGATGATAAGGTTATTGAAAAGCCCACTCCCAGGACCAAATATAATCAATAACCCTCTACCTCAAATCAACATGATTGAGGTTGATGGCAACTTCTGGGCATGATAGAGGCGAGTCTTGATTATGAGAAGCTCCTGCGAGTTTGGGTCTACTTCTAATAAGCCTCTGAGAACTAGTATACTACGACTAGCCCACTTTTGGCCCGCAGATCTGGTGGACTACTTTGGATATATTACCCCTGTTCCTTTCCCTAGCCTTACGGATTTGGTCATCTACCAATCCGCTCCCTACAATTGAGGATCTCAAACCCAGGGTCCTCAATAATGTAATAAACCATGCGGTGTGCTTTTAATAATAATCTAAACGTCTTTGCTTATTTCTTAGTTGCACCTACATTAAAAGCGCATTAAATAATTATAATAATGAGTCATTTAATAGGACCCAAAAGATAAAAAAAAATCTTGAGCTTGTAAAGTCGGTAGAGCCGAGACATCATCAGCGACAAGCGAAGGCGATCCACCATCAATCTGGGGGCTGGACAATGAAATCAAAAGAAGTCAGAATCGATAACTACCAACAAGGATAACACTCATGGATCTCATCGAAGAGTTCGTGGACATGCTTACCTGGTCCTATGAAGATGTGTCGAGGGGTAGACCCGACCATAGCGAACAGGACCCTCGTATGTCAGGATGCTCGGTAATCGGACAAAAGCTCCACCGCATCAAGCGAGAATGGTCACTACAAGTTAAAAAAAAAGAAAACATGAAAAGCAGACCGCGCGTCAATTTCATTCGGGTAAAAAAAAAAAAAAAACAAAAAGCACAAAAAAAAAAAAGAGTAAAAATAAAAAAGAAAGAAAGAAAGAAAAAAATACCCGATCTGGTTGTCCAAAATAGTGATCATTCCCAAATCCAACAACGCATCTTTGGGCTATAGTCAAATCAAAAGCGGCGGAGACCAGAAAGACCTCACCCCTTGGGAACCTCTGCTATCATGTCATGCCGTCTGGGGCTAAAAATCTTTGGGGCTACTTATCAAAATTTTGCTACCTCTCTTCCACGATGTGCTATATATTGTGTCGATAGGTCGGGATATGCCTCCCACAGCCGGAAAGACCTTGTTCGGCCCTCAATTTCAACGAGCTCAAGGTATGGTGCCCGATCCATTCTATCCAACAAGTGCTTCCCTCTCCGGACCCGATAGAAGTGAAAACCGAAAAAGGCGGCTTAGAGCAAAGTTAGGGCATTTAAAAAAATAAAAAAATGAAAAATGAAAAAGGAGAAATAAGAACCATTAGTTTGGCTTAGAAAGGGCCGGCCTAGGCAGTTAGAGCCAAATAAAAATATATATCGAGGAGAATAAGGAGAGGAAGACACTCTTTGAAATCCTGACATCCTACCTCTACGTCTTCGGAGGCAAAAGAGGCTCGGCGACGAGAAGAAAAAAAACCCGACAAAGCTCACAATAAAACACTAAATATAATATTACAGGTCTAAGGTGCACTTAGGAATAATTGCTAAAGAAATTTAGGTTGTACATTCTGTATATATTATTGCTGTACCCCTTTGTTTCCTCAAAACTATCCTTCATTTGCGGCTTAAGCCAGGGCTGATCCATCGATTACTGCGGCGTCAGCGCAGGTCCATATACTTTTTGCAACCTGAAGAGGCTCAGTCTCATTGGAATAAAAAGCACCAGAAGTATCCTCGTCCTATCCATCATCTGCGTTGCCATTGTCTGAAGCGACTGACGACTTGGATCCGATCATTCCATACCACGCGATTATGAAAAAAAATGCGGGGAGTTGTGAGAATACTTATGCAAATATAGCCATGCAACAACTATATGGCCAAGGAGGTATCTGCCTTTTCCTTTCGCATCTCACAAAAAAAAAAAAAAAAAAAAAAAAGGCTTTGCTCGAACCAGAAGGTATTTTCCTTTAAAATCCATTTTGCAAATACGGTGTGCCATTAGATTAAGGTCGGTATAGCTTTACTTTGTGCGTGCGTCCAGAGTACGCATGTGTTTATTTATCATCATATAAAATTAGATTGCATTGTAAATATGGCGTACAAACTTTCAAAAAAAAAAACAAAAACAAAAACAAAACAAAAAAAAAAAAAAGTATTATTTTGCATCTAGATAAATGTTTTTGCATCTTAAAGATATATCTGCATTTTGCATTACTTGCATGCATGATAAGAATAAAAAAATATCCATGCATCATGTAATAGGCATCCTATAATATTTAAGCATCACATTAAATAAAGTAGTACATACATTCATCATGTGCATTTATTATCAATAAAAGCGCATGGGGAATGCTAAAAGAAAATAAAATGCCACCAATCGAGAAA